>JAYJME010002769.1:0-13141 GCA_036873775.1 Costaria costata | reverse complement strand
CTAACCGAATACCCCCACCCCCCCCCTCCCCCCCCCCGGAGTGTCGCTGACCGTATCACGACAACGAAATGGATGACGGTTGCTTTTTTCTTACATACGAGGGATAGAAAAGGGGAACCTCGCGAAACGGGAAAGCGGTATATATAGGGGCCCTCAGATTCCCGCGCGCCGTGGTCTACCCACCATATCGACATTTAAGGGACCAGTGTCATGTTTTGTAAGGAATCTCGTTTTCATACGGCTGGTGCTACGGCGAAGCAGTTAAAAAAAAACAAATCACGACCGCGATTTTGGCAACTGGGGCGAGCCCTTCTCTAGCTCACACAAACACAATCCCCTCAAACTATGTTGTTAGAGTATTATAAAATCAAATCCGATAGCGTGTGCATATCGCGAGACCAACAAAAAGGGGTACCTCGCTGTCACTCTGTCGAGTGACCTTCGGCATGGAAGCGAACTCCGATCCCGGACACACTGTTACGAGGTGGAACGCGTGCTACGATAATAGGTGTTGCCCTTTTTGACGTTTGTTGTTCTGAATGTCGGGGCTCCTTAGCCCAAAATCGCCCGAATGTCATTCTTGTTTAGCGATAGGTTTTTGTTAAATGCCTAGTACATGGGTTTGTTCATCGGGCTGCCCCTTCCAGTTTACTCAAAAACAAACTTAGGGTGTGATATGGAGCTCCTTTAGTAAAGAGCCTGAGCAAAACAATTTGTGTACCTCTTTCGTACCATGGGTCGGTCGCACAGTAACCACGACCAAATCTGGAAGCGTGCTACGATAGAGGTACAGCAGTACTTTTTGGCTAAAGTGTGGTCTGCACGACCGAGCTCCTTAACTCCAAGTGTTCGTTATTTATTTTTATATTTTTGCAACACTACTAGAGTAGGTCAACATGGGATGATTCATCGGTTAAATTAAGTTCGCGCTTGTTATCAAAGGTCGGGTTTTGAATGAGGTACAGAGCCCCCCAGTGGGGGAACTTTAGATAAAGCAAGGTGCACCCGTATCGCAGCATGTATCTCGGGGTAATACCCATGGTAGGGGAACTTGTTCTATTTTTGTGTCAGTCGCTGGTCCCCATCACTGTGGTCCCCGGTGTAATAGGAGTTGTAACCAAGGGAACATAGTCATCAGGACCCCATTGCGGGAGAAATTATGATTTTTGGCATCTAACTTGGGGTTCGGACTACTACACGGTCTAATCCAATAGGGTCCGTTACAAACGGCTAGCTGCTTGACTCACTTTGCGATGTTGCAAGGTCCGTTTTCGCAAGTGTTGCCGCATATTTTCCCCTGGGGCACCACGCGAACGGCAAGGCCTGATGCCATGGCACGCGAAAACTTGTTGTCATGAACCTGAGAGGCATACAACCAAAACGAACAAAGTACGAAGGGCGGTTTATTGAGTTGAGGGTTATGGTGTCGTGTTTTGCCCCTCGGACCAGTACAGTAGAAGCTTCAACCGTCGACCGCTTAAAATGATTTCCCCAGGCTGGAGAAGAAAGATGACGGGAACAAAAAAAAAAAAGAAGCTCAGTGTACACGTATATATATACCAAGTGAAAACTCGAGTCCGGGTACCTACGATTCGACGGCTGCTATAAATATGTACGAGCTCCTTCTTTAACCTGACAGTAAGGATCTTTAGATGGGTAGGCTGTTCGGCACGAAGTGCTTGGTATCGCCGGCTAAAAGGTAGGTTCATCCTGGTTGACTCAAAGTATCGGCGTAGACCCAACTCAACCCCTAACCCTAACCCCAAAAATGATGACGCCCGACCCGGACCTAAAAAAGGTGTCAACACTTGGCCTCAAACGCGGCTGCGCCGCCATTTTACCATTAGGTCGGAGCTGCAAACTACGATCCCAAGGTGTAGACCACGCCACACAACTTTCAAGACCAAAATAGTGGCTACACAAAATTTCATTACAATCATCTTGTAATATTACCCGCTACAGTACCTACTCCCTGCGATGGTAGGGGCGCAAATACTTGTTTTCTTGACGCTCCTCGCAAGAGGAGATCCATGCACCACACCGAAACAATCTCGTTCTGGTAAACTAAGTCGCTTAACCGGATACACAAACAGTGCCATGACCTGTAAATAGGGATAGTACGAACCGTTTGTTTTGTGTTGCAAACAGACCACCACGATACGACAAACGGTACTGGTAAAGATCCTAGCAGCGTCTGTCAGTCAGTACCTACTTGTATTTGCTCGAAACGTGAGTTACTTACTTCAATCGTAGCCCACATGAACAAAATGGTTTGGGTAAGCCGCGTTTACCTGTGGTGAATATTTCTTTTGATATTGTTTTTTCAAATCAACTCCGACGGAGAACACAATGCCCCGACTAGTCTAGGGTGGTCGGAGCGTGCACATACGTGTGCAGAGGCCTTCTACGATAGAGTGGGCACTGCTGGTTTCGTTTTTTGTTGTGATTTTTCTTCCAATTTAGCGTCACTTGGCAACAGTGCCTACCCGGTATATTTTTCCATCTCTAGAATAGCTTTTACGTTGTGATATTTTGCGGTATGAATCTCCCCATGACACTAGGTATATGTAAGCTACACGTACACGAAACCACAATCATTAGAAGGTTAAAGTTTCAGTTAAAGTACAGAGCAAGTAACTAGCCCATCGGCCAGAACCGCGGAAGTGAAGCACCAGGCTGCAGAGTACCACGACGTAGAGGTATCCACGTGCGTTTCCCTGCAGTCCATGGGGTACGGCCAGCCGATGCTGACCTTTTTGGAAACTTTGTGCCTCAGATCGGGTAGCTCTTAACGTCTTGAGGTTCCTCGGGTGGGAAGATTATATATCTAACCCCATACCGACCCATGCTACGATAGAGGTGTTGTTCCATGATGTTTTTTCTGAGGCTCTCCACTTTTGGAGCTTCAGAATACACCCGAAAACTGTTTTTGAGTTAACTGGAAGGGCAACCCGATGAGAAAAGCCATGGACTAGGCATTAAAAACAGTCCTATTGCTAAACAAGAATGACATTCGAACGATTTAGGGTTAAGGAACCCCGTTGTTCAGAAACAAAAAAGCCAGAACGTGCAACCTCTATCGTAGCACGCGTCTACCGCATACCTTGCGCAATTGACCCGAAGACTCGCCTAATCGCCTAGGGGTATGTTGAGCGATGGGTGCTACGATGTGGGCAGCACTAATATTCTGCCAAAATGTTTTTTTTTTCTGAATGCGATCCTCTATCTGAGGCGCTTACGCAAACTCGTTTGGCTTTTACGATATTTCATTTGATAACCCTGGTAATCGGATTGCTCCTCGTGATAGAAGTACACCTTTCGTCTAGACCGCCAGGTGTTTGCGAAGGAGGTGCATGAAGGAAGAGCTTCAAGAAACAATAAGGTGCACCCTGCCGCAGCACCAGTCAAATCAATAATTAGGTGTTCAGATAAAAATATTGTTTTTGCAATGGTTGTTTTCTTTGAGGGGGAGGGGGGCCAGGCTGATGATCGAGTTAGTAGGGACTATTTACCTGTTGTACTTCCGGTTATGGTCTTGTACATAAAACACGATTGGGATTTCGTAGCTTTTCAGTTCCAGAGCCCCACCAGTTCGAGGGTGTTTGTGCCAAAACGAGTCTTCTGCTGGACCAAAGGGGGCCGTCCACCCCGGTCCATTGGGAGAGTGAATAAGATGCAAGCCGGCAAGTCAGCTGGCTACACGCTGCCTACACCAGCCAACTTGCCGACTAATTTATGTTAGTCGGCTGACGACACCTACGCATTGTTTTTAGCAGCAACACTAGTCGTGAAATCTTGCCGACGCATGAGACACATGCATATCTATCGGAGGTTGGAGACACATGAGAGGGTGGCGATAACGACCTAGCTTCCGCAACCAATTACGGGAGTGGGTGCGTCGATTAAAGAAATGCCTACACGCATACCTGGTAGCTAAGAGCATGCAGGAGAGGGGAGGTGACAGAGCACCTCGTCACGAATTTCAGCTGTTATGAGCATCTATCGTTGCAGAGCCTACGACCCCGCTCTTACGTCGGGTTTGTGAGCCCCTCCGCACCACCTACCATCCCCGCAAAATCACAGTACAATGGTTGATCCATTTCATGTTCCAAGTAGAGGACAAGAATTCATATTCACCCCAGAGAATAGCGTCCCGATGGTATGATCGACATATATTTGAAGAGGGACTAATAAATTCCGGACAGCGGCTACGGTCGGAGGGGGGGGGGCTTCAAGCTTGTGTTTCTGAGCCTGTCACGACCACTCGGAAGAGTGACTCCCATATTGTTGTCTTAGCCTTCGAGTTCATATTTGCTTCTCGATATGCACCAGTTTAGGACTGTTTGGTATGCTAGGGTTCAAAAAATGGAATTCCTCCGTAAAGTTTGAGAGAGACTATGAGTCACTCGCTCGCGTGGCCTAAGCGCGTCAGTAAAACGCCGCAGCACCAGTCTACGGTATTTTCATCCACAAGCTTTTCCAAAACGGAAAACACAACGAAACTACAACGTGCGACTCACGTCGTTCATCTTTCCGTATTGGTAGCCTTGCTCGTCCGTCCCTCCGCCCAAACGGACACCTGCCCCGACGCAGTCGGTTCCCTCGTTGTATCTGCACGAACACACGAGTGTAGCGGAAGAAGGGGACACGTCGGGTCTCGGTGATACACGTGAAGTAAATGTCTCTACAGTCGACGGCCGTATTTCCCCCGTGTGGCAGCGGCAAATGCTATTGCGGGTTGCAGAGATACGATGTAAGATAGAGCCGTGCTACGAAGACGAGGTTCGACTTTGTTACCGCCCGAAACAGTTCCCACGGACGGAACTCGCCAGCTTAAGAGCTACTCCACTATGTTCAAATTTGAGCGAATAGTTTTCGTCAGGTACCTAGGTGCAGTCTGACGGTGGAGGGGGGCACGACGCTTTGGCTCAATGCGACCGGTTGAGCTCCTGGATTAAGCAACTACCGGTTCGTGCGATGATATGAGGAATACGTTTGTTGTAGAGGTACGTGGTGCATTAGAAAAATGTTGGTTGAGCTGCACGAAATAAATTACTTCGCAGGCGTGTTTCGGGGTGAGACATTGGAGCTCCTCATGTGAACATCTCAGAAACAAAAGACGGGACGCCCCTTCCCACCTTTGGATTTGCTTTCTAGCCCAATTATTTGCGCGTCGGCCTTTTACTCCCATTGGTTGCTGGGCGAGAGTAACAATATGTCAAAGGTGGAAGCCTCAGAAATGTGCGGTCGCCATTAACAGTCCTACCGTGAAGCATCCGCTTTTTTGGTTTTTCGCGTTTTGGAAAAATACACGTTTCTGGCTGGAAGGGCGGCTCCTTAACATGGGAACTGAGACGACATCGTTGCCTTGCCGTTAACGTTCTACAATACCATATGTTTCGACATTTTGTTTCTGTTTGCACCACCTTCAGGTTTGCATAAAGTCAGTGTTTGGGCGCGGTATGTCGAGCGTCTAAGGTGAGGACCCTCCGCAAATCAAAGGTGCACCGCCTATCGTATAACGCGTCTTGGGTCGAAGGCATGACCCTCCTCCTCCTCCTCCTCTTCCTCCAGAGGAAACTCGGAAACCACACGGGCTTACTACTCCCGACTGGTGGTTCAGTAAGGGGAGGGTACCCTTACGTTTGTCTACCGCGCTTAGAGCAACAAGGGCGAGTGAACCATTGCCCCTCGCAGCCATTGAATGCATTTTTGATGTTTGTGTTTTTGGCGAAGCATATAAAAATCTCCAAAGATGGTGAATATTGCGAACGTTAAAAGGTGAATAAGGCTTTAGGCTCCACATAACGATAGCCCAATACTTTTTACCAGTGGCTCTGTCCCGCTTCACAATAAGCACCTACATGGGCCGCCCTCCGCCCCAGGCCTAACCCTAACCCTAACCCTAACCCTAAATCGTAGCACCAGTTATCGTACCGTTCCATGCGCAAATCGACGTGTCAATATTCAATGAAAGGTCAATGGGTGTTTGTTGGGTGTGATAGTAGGCTTCCCAAATATCACCAATACGTTACCACCCCCCCCTTATTACCTGATGGTGTTGGCGTCACCCCTGGAGCAGAAGCAGCCGGATTTCGCGTCCCTCTGGTTGAAGCACATGTTGTACTCGATCACGTTCCCGGAGGAGCCCTCTTTCGCCTCGACGCACTCGTTGCCGTTCGTCGTGATCGTGTTGCCCCTTATCAAGTTGTCGTTGCAGCGATCTTCTCTGTCGGACGGCTCCCACTGTGCATAAAATACCACGGTACGACATAACAAAATAGGAGTAGGCCGAAGGGGGAAGGGGCATATTTGTGCTTGGTGCTAACTTTGGGGGGGGGGGGGTTCCTTCGCTTTCACAGCCGCTTCTAGGCCGCCCGGCCGAGTGACTCATGACCTCTTGCCAAAAACGGATATATCGTTTTTTTTTTGGCGCAGCGGAACAGAAATTGTCGGGTTTGTGTGTATGTGCATCACGGAATAAAAAACGCACAAACATCCTAAACACCTTGTATTTCAAAGCCACAAAGGGTGGTCACCATTTCGCTTGGCTCTGATCTGGAACAACCAAAATAGCTTACAACAATGTTCCACCCGGTACCGTAGCGTCATTCTTGTCAGTAGTTTACGTTTTCGATGAAATTCTAAAAGGCGCTTCCTGCCGTTAGCATGTGCCTTCAACACTTGCGTCGTTCTGTCCGCCGGCCACCAAACATTCTACTTTAGAGAAAACAAAAACGTGTAAGCTAAGCCCCAACGCACAATCGCATGGGCTATATATAGTCATCGAACGAAATATGATGCAGAGTAAAATGTACATCGCATTCCAACATATGCTGAAGTAGCTCCCCGGCACGGCCGGCCTCGTAAGCGGGAAGCGTTTGGGCTCAATGGAAATCCCTGTGGACGCGTGCTGCAGCAGGGGTGCGCCTTCGACGTCAGGGTTCTCCAGGCTTAAGGAGCTGCATACCACACAACACACACTACATATTTTTGCAGAAATGAAAGTCCAAACTCGAGGTCTGTGTAGAAGGAGTATCATCAAGAAAACACAAACGAAACTCCAACGAAATTGTGCAGTGGAGTTTCTATTTTATAACCGTCTTGGGACTGGAGAGGGGAATACTGGCACAGAATATGGCCATTACCCCCAACGTCCTCTGCATGATCGGGGAAGATTATAAATTGGTGTCCGAGTTAACACAGCACGACCCTCCGCGTGTTGCAGGGCGCTTACACTACTTGTAGGCGGTCGGTGACACCAGCGTTGTCGTCGGTTAATTCGATATTAAGGAGCCCTTGGTTAATGCGGCTCAAAGCATGATGGCCTTATCGTACCGCACATCTGTCTGTCGCAGTACCGCTCCGAGGTGAGTTGCAACTTATCGCGGACGCCAAACCTATTCGTATGGGCAGCATTGTTTGTGTGTGTTGCTTGGTCAAGCCGGACATACAGCCGAAATAATGAACCCCGAGACCCGCCCGTCCAGTCCGCATTGATAGACAAGCATCCCGTTCTGTAGATGCATATGATGAAGCAGCACTTGGTATATACAGTATCGTCAGTTGGGTGGAACCAGAAGTCTGGGTTTGAGTATAATCTCCGTTTCTATTGTAAGTGCTGTGGCTGTGGTATAGTAGTAGTGCCTCTTCCGCCTCCCGGCTTACCTGGTTAATGGACGTCCCGATGTATATTCCTTCGCCGTTTTTGTCCTTTAATCCATCGCCGAACTGGAAGTCGTGCACACCGCAGTTGTCTATGGTGTTTCCGCTTATCTCTGCGTTGAAGACAAAGTTCTTCAGACGGACGCACTCCCCACTGCCGGTGTAGACATGCCCACGGTTGATACAGATGTTGCCGACGACGCCGATGTTGATCCATGCACGACGCGGTGTTGTTTGTCGCCATGCATGCAACGTGGGATATTTCCGAGGGCAGCATTAAACGGGACGGGTAGGTGAAAATGTTTTCCTATTTCAAATGTATGTACAGCAGTACTCGTAGATAGAGATATCATCTACACCACCGATATCACGTGGATATGACAAGCTGACATAGCTGGACGGCACGTACAGTAGTACCTTTAAATGTTTATGGTACTATACGAAGTACCAGTATAATTTCGGCCAGGTCTCAGCTCGTCTTTTTGTCTGAAAAACGACCAGTAGGAGAACAAACGTTGCGAACTTCCTCGTTGCTTGAGAAAACGAGTGTCAGACGAGCAATAACGTGTCTCAGGCGAGCAATGCGACCGTTGGGGGTACGAGGTGACTTTTGTTCTGAGCCCCTCACACGATGGGGCTCAACATATCATTCGAAACAGGACCTTGAAGAAACAATGTCCGCGCAACCACATCGACTGACGCTACTTTCTCTGCGCTACGTAGCGCTAAAACAAACAACAAAGATGCTCCAGGCTGGGTTTCAGATTGTTGTCTATGGGCGCGTTCTACACCAACTTCAGTATAATATCGACTCCCGAATTGATTATTGTAGCTCTTAATCTGAGGCTGCCTTTCTTTTTTCTCGTGTTCGTGTTAGATGTCCTGTGCTGTACAATCTCGAAAACATCCCATGCAGACCGGTAGTCACTCGCGCGAGAGGAGCTCAGCCTGTCAGTAAATATATACTTCGAAGTACGTGGTATATACCCCTCTTCGTCCGTGGGTTTGCTGCTGTAACAATTGCGTTTTAATTTCTTACGTTTCACGCAAAAACAAATGTCAAACCTCGGTATTTTTCAACTCGCAGCATCGAATTATATGAGCCCATTTTAGAAAGAAAGGTCGCCTTCATGTCATGACAGGGGCACATATAATATGTTCTGGTGGATTGAGTGCCGGGCGTTTGTTTCCCTCGTAACTGCGGTAGAGGTTCAAGCGCGACATAATCCAAGTGGGATTGATTCACTGGGTTAACAACAACATTCCGCGAGAAAATCGTTGACGAAGTCACACACGCACCACGTGATGTGCTGCTCTCCCAAGCCACCGTACGGTGTCACACTATTAGGTAGAACTTCGGAAGGTGTTGCGTAGGCGTCAAAGGCACGCGCGCGATAAGCGGTCACGCCTATTGATAATTGTCAAAGAAATCTGGAGCCTATATACCCGGTACACCGTTGGAAGCCGGTCTGAGTTTTGCTCCGTGGGTAACACATACAACGCCCAGCTGGTGTTTAAACATGTCGCCTATCCCCTGGGTGAAAACAACTCCACATGCGATGGAAACCCTAGTAACACATTCACTCTACATCACCGAAACATACAATCCACAGAGATCGGGTTATAACCGGTGGGTAACCTTAACCTTTTGAAACGGGGATTTTACCGGTATGGTATTATATCACTTCAGCCGTGGGTTTCAAACTATTCATTCAAATTAGTGGTCAATATGAAACACGCGAACGTTTCGCAGCCCACTGGTCGGACAAATGTTGACCAAGATGGTATTGCAGGACATGTAGATGGTGTACAGAGTACTTTGGGAGAAGTTCCGGGCTGTAAGAAATCTACAACAGATGAAACATCATGTGCGTGACGACCGTTTAGACCTCAGCACCGGCCCTCCGACGAAAGCCCCAGATTCTGGCGGAGGGTATAGAGTGTGATTTTCATAACTTCCAAACTATCAATACTAGCGTCTGTGCAACCGTGCCTAAGTGTCGTTTTTTCCATGAAAATGCCAGGCCGAGGTTAGGGGTGGGCAATCGTTCTTGACCCATGCTATGATAGAGGTGTAGCGTTATTTTTCTGTGGCTCCTCATCTAAGGACATCCGTACCACACCCCAAAACTGTTTTTGAGTATACTGGAAGGGCAGCCCGTTGAACAAACCCATGGACTAGGTATAAAAAAAAAATATGCATTCCGACCATTTTGGGTTAAGAAGCCCCGTCATTCAGAAACAAAAAAAAGCCAAAAAGTGCAACCTCTATCATCGTAGCACGCGTCTCATTGGGAGAGGGCAGGAAATGCACGCCCATTTTCGTTCCAGTTGGTAGTACGCGATTGCGTGCCCGAATGCGGTGTGCACCCGGTAGTACGTAGTACCCGGCCACCAAACCTCGTCATGACAAACCTCGTTATTCGCACACTACTGCTGTGTTACTCGGACAAATACTGACCCCGATAGTCGAGGAAATCCAGTCGGTGTGCTCGTTGCGGGGTCTGTGAAAAGTGTCGGGTTGGAGGCAGAAAGACATCAAAAAGTGAATCACTACTTTTTGACAGTTCCGTATACCTACTGCAGCATAAATACATACGATGCCGAGGGAACATCCGACAACTAACTTCGGCTTTGAAAACAAGCCCCTATAAACAAAATAACAGCTGTGATTATCGAGCATTTTAGCGCCGAACTTCGTCATTCTTTGCAATCTGCATGATGAGATACTTAAATGCTGCATATATATTTGTCGCACATGCCTCGGCTATCTACCCGAGTTGGAGTCTCATTTTTCGTCGCTGCCCCCCGTTGATGGAAGCCGTGGAGGCACGCCGGGTTCAGCGACGAGCTTCACGATAGATCAGTTCGCGATACATATGATTCCGAGAGCGCTTGAAACGGACACGCCGAGCATGACAACAACTACAACCTTACAGTACACCCAATAGTATATAATACCAGTTTATTGAACCCTTTTACCCCAAAAAAGTCTCCAACACTATTTCCAAGTAGTTTCTTTTGTCCCCGAAATTGTTTCCGGCTCTAAAGGGGTTAACATGCTTCGGGAGATATGGCAGGATAAAACAGGTCTGTCCCCTAAAAAAACAAACTACGAGTAGGCGGAATTTATGGGGGATCATTCAAAGACATTATGACCAAACACATATCATAGACACGGCCACGGAAATTGAGTCTGTCCTTAGGATGTTTACATTTTTTAGTAAACCGCTCAGCAACAGCAGTACGACTGTTGGTACATAAAAGCTGGGTCGCCCGCTCTTCCAATATTCGGTTGCAAGAAATTGAGACTCGCATTATCACGTTACACTAGAAAGTTTTCCGAAGGAACAGGTATGAGGGCGGGGTACTATACTGAATCCGATATATAACCCAGACGTCGCGTTGGCTCGATGGTGGTAGCAAGACAAGAAATTCAGTGTTTAACCCCTTCAGATTAGCCGGAAACGGTTTTGGGGGACCAAACTACTTGGAAATAGTGTGGGATACATTTTTGGGTAGTAAATAGGTTAAGGGCCAAATTGATATTACATACTCTTAATCATAGGCGCCTTTTATATACTCCGAGTATGAAACATTCAACAGCAATAATAAACAATGGTACGCATACCGTTTTCTTGTGTTCTTCTCATCACATTTATTTATGTTCTTCGCCCTTCTTTTTCTCGCTCCTTCCTACTTGTAACTCAGCTCCGGTGTCACATGGCAGGCTCTTTTCCTCCCTCCCCATCTACCGACTGTGCGCGCCAGATGCTTTTAATTATATCGCGAGATGGGGTCAGCACTTTCTTCCCTCGTCGACTCGCGTGGAATTGTGCTTATAACAAAACGGTTATTATGTCGGAAACAAGGAATAATAGGTTGTTCAGTTTGGTCGGACTCATCCTATCTGTCATTCCTGATATTGACAGCTGACGACGAAGTTTCGTATCATCATGTCGTATTCTGTATTATCCTGCACTACGAAAGAGTGCCTTTCTCTGCACATACGATATGAAACCTATTTCAATATAAATATTTAAAAGCAGAACCATGAATGAATGCGCAAGTAAGTGAGCGAGAGCGCCAGCACAGCCTAAGTTTTTCGGTTGGAGTTATGGTCAGCTGCTTGTGTGCCTAACCACTGCTGTCTGTCGTCGTTCCTCCTGTGGTATTTGCGTCGATGGCATGTCTCCTACTATATAAGGTTTCCAGGTGAAACAGGCAAACATCCCACGACAACGTTGTCTACAAACGTTCAGTTTTCAGGTATCCCCTTCTGTGGCAAACGGCCGCTGCTGCTGCTGCTGCAGCTCTCTTACGGGTTGATGCAAATCTAAACCGTCATGGAAATATCCAATCATAATCTTATATTCTGGATTCCAGAGCGACACCTGTGATAGATACACACGCACGGAGACACGTAGACACCGATCGCGGGTAGCATCATACCGACGGTATTTGAAACTGCTGTCGAAGGGTCAGACACAATCATGGATCTTACAGCTAGCTGCTGATGCGTCTTTTTTTTTGCTTGTTTGGAAATAATGCGGAAGCCATGTTTTTTACTAATTGAGTGACTGATACTCATATGAACCCCTTTAGAGCCCGGAAACGGTTTTTGGGGACAATACTACTTGGAAGTAGGGTAGGATCTTTTTTGGGGGTAGTATAAAGGTTAAGAAGTTGCATATTATACCTACTGTATGTTATATTACAAACAAGCGTTTTCTAAAAATGCATTGGAAAACGACACTGCCCGCGCAGACCGAAACATGGAAAGCAGCAGAAGTAGTACAGTACGCGACAGATGTTGAGAATCTGATCCTTAAGAATTTGAGGCTGAAATTTCGGGGGGAACCTCTTTATACTAAAGTTAGTGTGGGGCACACCCAGTCTGACCTAAGAATCCTAGTCTGGCCAAAAATGAGAGATTCTTAACATCTGTCGCGTACTGTAGTACAGCTAAAATAATGGTGGAAGAAATGGTGGTGGAAGCAATAGTGGCATTGCAGTCGGAGTAGAAGTAGCAGGAGTAGTAGGAGTAGGAGTAGTAGTACAACAAGCAGCAGTACTGTACCAGTACGGCAGTGTTTAAGTAGTATCCAAATAGTGTACGGTATTGTGTTGCTCTCATAGTCAGTTATTATAGGAGAAATGATAGATGACTGCCTGTTTAATTGTTTTCACCCTCAGCTAGCTCTCGCTGATCGTGTCCTTCACGACGAAAACATCGAGGGCTTTTCGTCTTCGCTCTCTGGCGTTTCCGTACAAAATACAATGTATTAGCCAAAGGCAGCCCTGTGGTTAGTTGTTGTTGTTGTTTTTGTGGCGGTTGTTGTTGTTGTTGTTGTTGTTGTTGTTGTTGTTGTTGTTGTACTGTTGTTGTTGTTGCTGTTGGCGTTGTTGTTGTTGTTGTTGTTGTTGTTGTTGTTGTTGTTGTTGTTGTTGTTGTTGTTGTTGTTGTTGTTGTTGT
>JAYJME010002768.1:0-13141 GCA_036873775.1 Costaria costata | reverse complement strand
TGTGACTACTTGCTGTCCAAAAACAATCTGAAAAAATCGATTCATGATAAGGGAGGCAGCCGAATCCTGGGCGTCTGTTTTTGCGGCCCGAAAAAAACCTTCGTTTTCGATTCTCAAAACCAGTCGAGAAGAGATGGCCTAAAGCATGCGGCTGTGATATAATTATGTTGCTGCACTACTACTACGACCGTTTCAAGAAGAGTGGAAGTAAAGATGATTTTTCCGTTCGTGTGCACGGTGGAAACCCCGCCCAATGACTGCATTAGGCAGCGTAGGCTGCGGCCGGTACGCCCATCTGTCCGAATGACTACACATGTTTCACTTCGACAGCAGCTAGCTATCGAACAGCAGTTGTCGGCGGGAGTACCGAATAGCATCAGTAGCATTCTACTGCGTCTGTACCAGTAGAACGGGTCAGGGTACCTCGCAGAGCAGAATCATTCATTGTTTGAGTATTTGTCTGCTACTGTACTCGTACGTACGTGGCGACGGGCGCATACTTTCAAAAGCGTCGGAGCACAGCGCGCATGCAAGCACGCACCGAAAACCGGCTGTTGTTGTTGATTCCACAATGACCCTTGCTCAAAATTGAGTCAGTCCGTGATCAAGGAGTTGTTCACAATACCCACACTGAAACACAATGTACTCGTACATGATATGACAGCCAAACTTAATAAAGTGAACGTAACCCCTATGACAAATGTCTGCCGTGGATCAGCACCTACGCAAGCTGTCCTTGTTTCTATACTGTAGTACATTTCGACCGTAAACAAAAACACCACATGAAAAACACACGCAGGTCTCGTGTTCGCCAGCGGGGCAAGGAGTGGGTCGGTTGGCTGGAAAGGCCACCTGCACACAGGGGGATGTACATTATCTTACCTTTTTTTGCAACAAATAACCGAGGTGAGACCATGGTGTGACCATGGTGTTACCGTTGTGTGATCATGTTGTGACCGTGGTGTGACCAAGGTGTGACCGTGGTGTCACCATCGTGTGACTGTCGTGCGACCATGGTGTCACCGTGGTGTGACCATGGTCTTACCATGGTGTGACCGTGGTGTCATCATGGTGTGACCATTGTGTCACCATGGTGTGCCCATGTTGTGACTGTGGTGTAACCGTGGAGTGACCATGCCTTGACCGTGGTGTGACCATGGTGTGACCACGGTGTGACCATGGTGTGACCGTGATGTCACCATCGTGTCGCCATGGCGACGTCATCGTGGACAGACAAGTCACCACACTAGATGGTAATAAGATGGTGACACCGTGCAACGTGGCACCATGGTGTGACCATGGTGTGACCATGGTGTGACCGTGGTGTGACCGTGGTGTTACCATGGTGTGACCATGGTGTGACCATTTTGTGACCGTGGTGTGACAGTGGTGTGCCCATGGTGGAACCACGGTGTAGCCGTGGTGTCTCCAAGGTTTAGCCACTGTGTGGTGACATGTGGTGACGCAATCGCGTCGCCATGGCGTAACCATGGTCACCCCTGGGTGACACCATGATGACGTCATGGTCACACCATGGTATAACCACGTTGACACCATGGTCACACCATAGTGGCACCACCTTTACAAAATGGTCACACCATGGTCATACCACGGTGACACAATGGTCATACCATGGTCAGACCATGCCGACGCCATTGTGACACCATGTTCACGCCATGGTAACACCATGTTCACGCCATGGTCACACCACGGTGACACCATGGTTACACCATGGTGACGGCATGGATACACCATGTTGACGCCATGGTGTCACCACGGTGTAGCCACGGTGTAGCCACGGCGGGGCGACTTGTGAAGACACGATGGCGTCGCCATGGAGTCACCATGGTCACACCATGGTCACACCACGGTCACACCATGGTGACACAATGGTGACGCCATGGCGACACCATAGTGGTTTCGTGGTTATTACGTGGTGACAAATCATCGGGGTGAATTATCGAGTAGGATAATGTACACCATTGCCTGCACAGGAGTATGTTTTGCCTGGGCTGTAATTACACCGAAACGTAACATCTCTATAGTATTTTCTCGCGAGCACCAGCTCTTGAGGAACATGCCTTCGAAACATGTGGAGCGTTGATATGAGTATCTGGTACTGTACGTATTAGTATACTGAGGCACAGTACATGTTCAGCAGTACTCGTATATGCTAGTACGTGCTGGTATTTATGGTGATACTCTTCAATGGTGCTGTATTAGGCTGGGCCAATCACGGTACATCACGCCCGCATCAACATCATGGGAGTGGAGCGGTCGTACTTGCTGTTTCCGGGATTCTGACCAAACCGATCTTAAGGTTTGTGGATGTTTAGTGTGTCAGCTCGTAGCTGGTGTACGCTTTAGGCTCGCTTTCGGATTACCCAGATATCACAGCCTAAATATGGAAAGGGCAAACGTTTGAAGCACTATTAGGTAACGAAAACAATATTGGCGACTCCTGGCCAGTGTAGAGTCATTGTAGTACTCATCAACCATGGCGGTAGGAAATAAACAAACGTACAGCGAACTCATGCGGGGGGGGGGGGGCGTGCGCGCTCGCAGCTCCAAAACCAAAACGGATCCCACCTCAAACAACAACAAACATCCAAAACCACTAACAACGACAACAAGAACAACAAACAACAAGAACAGGCACTCAGTCCTATTCCATGTACTCAGGTTTGGGCAGCCACAAAATGCGGTAGTCCTAGCAGCATCCAGCAGTAGCAGCAACCACAGCGAACTCACAACAGTAGGAACCATTTCTTGTAGTTGTAGCAGTATGCAACTGCAGCGGCAACATCAACAGCAACGACGACACCAATAGAGCAGCAGAAGCAGCTCTGTTGGAGGTGGAGGTGGGGCAGCGCGGCAGCACCGTCAGCAGTCTACTCATACGTAGTGTTCGAGACACCGTCACACAGAGACCAAACGCGCCCTACACGGTAAACGCTCCGGGACGCTATTTGTAGCCGGAACGGGCACGTTCTGGAGTAAATCAAACACCCCCTGTCAAGACAAGAATGCGAAAACCCCGCCCCGGCCGCATGGCAAACGCCTCTCCTACCATGTGCTTGTGTAAACACCCCGCGGCCGAAACGAAAAGCAGAAATGTGGGGGGGATATGGAGCTGCTTCCGAAAGCAGGATGCTTTTTACACGAAACTAAACGCCTGGGAGGTGGGTGGGTATATATTTTGCGCAACAACACTGCCAAGCAGACGAAGTCAGACGCGGACAGAGGCGTTCTGGCTTAAAACCAATGATTGTCGCACAGCCAGTCGAAATGGGGTGTAGGGTGTATAAAAGCTGGAGCTGGTTTGTACTCGACGATGAGGGGCTCGCATCCTGATGACCAGGTAAGACACAGCCCACGTTACCGGTATACGATGGGACGACCGTTCGGTCAGTCTCATTGCGTACATGGTAATGTTCTAGCTTCATCATCATACTAAAAGTAGGAATCATCTCAGAATAAGCTATTTGCGGGTTCTGCCGATGGCTGTACCGAAATAACCAAGGCGACGATTCACACGCCGGTTGTGTCCAAGAATGCCCTGAGTGAAAATTAATGTTTGCGTTCCCGTCGATGTACAGTTTTTTGGTTTTGCTCTCTTTGTATATCGCCTTGAAAGGCTATTTTCGGTGTGGGTTGCAAATGGTCAATTTTCCATCTGTTCATTTTCGGCTGGCTCAGAAAACCACGTTCTAGATCCGATATGGAATTTTTTTTCCCGGAGCGTTGTGGTGATAAGCTATACGATCATCAAACAATTTTGGTTTTTACAGTATTAAAAGAACAATACCCATCTTTGATGGCGCTCCAAATGTTTCTGTTTTCGGGGGTTTTCCTTACTGACAGTGAGAACTTAATCCAAAAACGGATGTTTTTCAACGACATCAGGCATCGACATTGTACTACAATAAAACTTGGATCACGATCGTATAGCTTATCCTACAATCTTCCGGCAACACGTTTTCAATATCGGGTCTAGAATGTGGTTATCTGAGCCAGCCGACAATAAACATACCTTATCGAAAAAAAGCCTTTCAAGGCTATGACTAAATCAAAACGGAAAACTATAAAGATCAAGGCGAATGCGACTTTATATTTTCACTCAGGGCATTGTTGGACACAACCGGCGTGTGAGTTGTCGCCTTGGTTTCTTCAGTACAGCCATCGGCAGAACCTCACAAAGAAATAGCACATTATGATATGACTCCTACTGTATTATGTTCAATCTCGTGGTACTGCTGCTCCGGGGTCCAATGCCCTGTACATCTCACCCACTGACCGACGTTTGAACACCTATTAGCTACACACGATCTCAAAACCCCGTGGGCTTCAGGCTGCTTCATGCTTATCACCCCAAATTCGGAAATTCACGCAATTTTTGGAAACATATCCTGAATCGATTCCCGTAAGCCCTAGTCCAACCCGAAGAAAACTATTCTTTGTATTCCGCGATATATTTGGGATTCTCCATATTTTGGGTATATTTTCAATGGGATGTTTGGCTCTTACAGCGTCTCAAATTGCTGGCGAAAACACAATAAGAGTGAAAAACCAAGATGGTCAACGGTTCGGCGGGAATTATTAAAGAACACGTGCCCGACAAATCAAGATCCATCTCCAAACACTGGCGTAGGCATCTTCACGTTAGTGCCGTGGACATGCATAAGTTGAGTACTGAAGCTACCTTGTGATTTGTTGGCTTCGGTGTAGGATGGAGTTTTGACGATGCATATGGCATCATATTGACACTTCGCAGTAAGAGCAATCGAGTATTTTCTCGAAACATAATACATCCTTGCGATGGAGTACCAAGCACCACCGGCTCGTACTGACCAAAATAAACAAATTTGTCTTCCAACGGAAGCGCCTGATTATTACTGATTTAGTTTATGGCCATTGGTTGGTCCGCATTTGTTTTTGCCACTACAGTAGTGCCAG
This sequence comes from Costaria costata, assembly GCA_036873775.1. Classification (NCBI taxonomy): domain Eukaryota; class Phaeophyceae; order Laminariales; family Agaraceae; genus Costaria; species Costaria costata. The sequence continues at coordinate 8,185 of JAYJME010002768.1, read as the reverse complement.
CCCTAGGTCCTACCCAAAATAATGTGGTTATGTTACACTCTCTTCGGCTGTTCATGATCACCAGTATGATACCAAATATGGGACATTCGAGAAAACACTGTACCGGTATGCGGCATTGGTGGCGAGCACAAGTTCAGATTCGTTGCCTAAACTAGCCTGTATTGTAGTAATATAACGGCAACTGATGTTGCATGATAACATACTACAGTACACACTAGACTTTCCAACAAGGTATTGCACGAAGCTCCTTGTATTAGAGCTTAACGTTTGGAATAATAAACACAACCCCCATCGATGCACGGCCCCGTACCGGATATACAGCCCTAGCTGATGTGACGCGACATGTACTCCACAGAGGTTCCGCTTAACGAAACATTGTTGGTTTAGCAGTAACAACAGGTCAATATATATCACGAGTTGAGCTGGAGAATCGTAAACCTACCAAAAAACATAAACCGAGTGTATAAACTGATGCAACTCTTAGGAGTAATGCTTCCATCCTCCCGTCAGACACGTGTTACGCCAGGATATAGCAACTCTGCTGCCACGAGTACGTGAGACTGACGGGGTTTCTCAAACTGCTCAAGATATACTGTTTGAGTTCCATCTGTCCTGCAAAAGGATACTGTTTGATGAAGGCACACCCGGCCGTGTTGTAGGATAGAAGTTGCACGTTAGTGATTTTTTGTTTCTGAATGACTGGGCTCCTTAACCCAAAATCGTCCGAAGGTCAAATCTTGTTTAGCAATCCTTTTTTTAGCATGCCTGGTCCATGGGTTAGCTCATCGGGCTGCCCTTCCAGTTTACTCAATAACGGGTTTCGGGTGCGGTATGGAGTCTCAAAGGGCATCGCCATTTGTTATGGCAATTAGTCTGTTGAGCTACTGGTAAAAGGTTAACCTTTTACCAGTAGTCCAACAGACTAATACATTAACAAATGGCGTCGTCGGCAGGACACCGAGACACGGGAGGAGACTCTGAAGGTGTCCATGGCGCAGAACAGGGTGGACGCCAGCGTCAACTTCACGGCTATCACCGCCGAGCAGTGCGTCGTCAACTGGCGTAGCAGGAGAGTGAAGGCGTCTGGGCCCGACTGCCGCCACACCTGCGAGAGATTGTGTTTGATTTACATGACTCTGGATGGACCCCCTAGCCCCAGAAAACAAATGGTGTACCTTTATCGTAGCATGAGTCACCGGTAGGCCGTGCGGTTGATCATGTTGGGTTAAGCGTGGTCTGGTGTGCCTGTTTGGTGTGGCGTATAGGGCTCCTCAAGCGAGGGGCCGCGTAACTATTAGGTCCACTTCTGCTTCCAGCAAAAAACGTAATCCCACAAGTCATGCAAGTAGAGGTTGTTCTCGTTGCGGGACCGTAAGTCCCTTTTCTGTCTCTCGTGGGGTGGGCTGCTGTTGTCGTGGAGTTGCCGACTGAGCGAAAGGCAGGGGTAAAACGCAGATCGATTACTCAGCTCACAGGGTGGTACTCCTTATAACGCTGTGATATCGGGAGGAGTGTTAGTTGAGTCGTCGAGGCAGACAACATTGCCCTCTGTTTCGTGCTTCCATCTCGGACAACGCGCGTGCTGTGATCGGGGTAGCATTTTTGGAGCAACGTGTCTCTAGCTGATGAGGCCTCCTCCACTGCAAAACTGTCCGGTATGATGATAATGCTACGATAGAGGTGCACCGTCAATTTTCTGAGGCTCTTCGCTTTAGGAGCTCCATATCACACCACACCACACTGTTTTTGAGTAAACAGGAAGGGCAGCCCGATGAGCAGACCCATGAAACTCGAAATTTGAAGAAACTCCTATAGCCAAACAAGACTGACATCGGAACGAGTTTGGGTTAGGGAGCCCCGTTACTCAGAAACAAAACCCCCTAAAAGTGCAACCTCTATCGTAGCACGCGTTTATGATGATAATGCTGATCGGAATTGACCTTTTAGTTTTGCTCGAAGCCAAGCTTCTGGTGAGGTTGAGAGCTCCTCAAAAGAGCAACCTCTGAAAATGCCGAATAGTCCGAACCGTAGGATGAGTTACAAGCATGGACTAATACGGGGGGCCATAGTTAATAGGACCTATTGTAGACACAATAGGACCTACTGTAGACACCAAAACCTATGTATTTCCCAATTTTTGCTGACAATATTGGGTCCATAGTTAACAGGACCTACTGTAGACACAATAGAACCTACTGCAGACACCAAAAACTATATATTTCCCTATTTTTGCTAACAATATTTGGTCCTATTAACTATGGTCCCCCGATATAGTATGTTAAGCTACTGGTGAAAGGTCAACCAAACGTCTAGACCTACCTACCCAAACAAGTCTTAAAGCATACAGCTGGGTCTTTCGTCTTCGTACGGGGCTGTACGTGCCTAGTCCGAAGTTTTCTTAGCAATCTCTGGGGACCCAGGGGTTTTAACAGGTTTTTGACATGAGGAAACTCACCTTTCTTGAAAGAGGGATCTTTAATGGTGGACGTGAGATTCGAACTCACGACCAGCCGCTCTTATGTCCGCCGACGATGCCATATGTTAAGGTATTAGTCTGTTGGGCTACTGGTAACCGACCTAGATTCAGCCGTCTAACAGCTTCAAGTAGTATTCGACGTTCTAAGCGGGGCGTACATATGCGTTTCGTTTGCAAAAAGTCGATTAGGATCCCCAGGGTGGGGGGGGGTGGGGGTCCAGACCAGTCTGGGCGACCTAGAATATCGCGAATCCTAGACCAATGAGACCCCGCCTGACCCTGCGGCAGGGAGGGCTACACCTGCTTTCACTACATCATTGAGGCCTCTCCGGTGAGTAAGTTGATACCGTTCCAAAACTAAAGATTTCCTGTTTTTGTCCCGCAATGTCGAAGCTAACGACAAGGGAGTTCATGTCCTGAACGCGAAAAAGCGGAGAGAGCTCTACGGACTGAGATTATATAAGTATAAAATATAGATATGGCAATAACTCTTCGGATTGTCTCTGACACGTTCAAAAACAGGGCCTATGTTGAAAGGGCACCTTTCTTCCTTAGCGCCACCAGTCGTAAGATATTTTGCCACAATCGTGCCGCGCACTTATCGAAAGACCCCCCGGCACGTATGAACACAAACAACACAGTTGTCATGCCGCAAGGGGATACTGCCGTTACCTCACAATCCGCGACGACAGACATGGCGACGTCGCGCGACGAACGAAAAGTGTTTCACAGTTCGCAGGCTTCCCTTTCTCCAAGGATACCTTCATTTCTCGTTATGTTTACAATATGTCGTAGGAACTCTAGAAGCGTTTCCACCCCTGTGTCCAAACGTCGCATCGGAGAGGCAGCCGAAGTCCCAAATTAGCTCATTTTGTTTAACAGGAACGAACGGTCCGGACGGACGGACGGACATACAGGCCATCACAAAGACGACCCGATTGTTAACGGGTGTGTTGCAATTCTTGCCGAGAGGCCCGCAGTGGTATGGGGGCTGGTCATATGCCATAGAAGAACACGGCATGACATATGTAGACGCCACAAGACGTGCCTCCGTCAGACGCCAGGTAATATTGCAATGGCCCTGGCGAAAATGCTTCGGGGGACATCACTGGTGGGAGACGCGTGCTACGATCGAGGTATCATATTTTGGCGTTTTTGTTTCGGGAGGACGGGGTTCCTTAACCCAGTATCGTCGGGGTGTCATTTTTGTTTTTAATATTTGATACTTTTGTAAACCTAAGTCATGGGATTATTAATCGGATTGCACATATATATTTTACTCAAAATATGTGAGTGGGTGAAGTACAGAGCTCCTAAAGTGAGGAGCCTCATAAAATCAATGGTGCACCTCTATCGTGGCATGGGTCGGGACCCATGCTACGATAGAGAGGTGCGCCGGTTTTTCTCTGGGGCTCCTCACTGAAGGAGCTCCATACCACACCCAGCAACCGTTTTTGGGTAAACTTGAAGGGCAATCCGATGACACCATCTCTTGGGCTAGGCATACAAAACGATACTACGCCAACAAAAGAGACACACCTCAACCATTTTGGGTTCAGAAGCCCCCTTCATTCACAAACAAAAACGCCAAAAATAGTGCAACTTCTGTCGTAGCACGCGTCGAGGAGGGACAAACCTTTAGTAGTGATGAACTACTAGCAAACTTGTGGAAAGGACGATCGCAAAATACCCAGAAGTCCCGGTGGAACCGCGACAGAGAGATAAATCACAACTTGGAGCTTTTTCCTGGGGGCACAAACACTTCGATGGCTAGCGCTGCCCCTTCTGGGGCGCCTTGCACTGTATCAGGGCATGTCGAGCTGCCATCTCTGCGTTAAGAGCACCATGTTCCCCAACCCGGTACCCATATCTTAGAAGGGAGCTGGAAAGGGGTACACCGAAACATCAGTTTGGTGATGATCTGTCCCGGCTGTCTAGGATCTGTTGCCCCGAATTTCAAACCCAGCTTGGACCGGAACGAAGGACCCATGCTACGATAGAGGTGCACCATTCTTTTTTATTGGGCTGTTCACCGTAGGGGCTCCATATCACACCCGAAAAATGTTTTTGAGTAAACTTGAACGGAAGCTCGACGAGCAAGGCCCATTGACTAGGCATTGAAACTATTAATATCGCTAAACAAGAACGGCATTCAGACGATTTTGGGTTCAGGAGCCCCGTCATTCAGAAACAAAAAAATGTCAAAAACAATGCAACATTTATCGTAACACGCGTCGAAGTACAACGAAACCCCACGTTCCATCAAAATCCGCGTTTTCGGTTGAATGGGGTTTAGACACGCCCTCTCATTGGAGCGTCTGGACCAGCATATTTGGAACATGGTGCCCCTCCATGGCTTGTCTCAGGGCCGCCGTTGAGTGCGCCTGATAGGACAAGCCAACACCTCCTTTGGAATTAAGAGTTTGTGTGTACGAGGTATTTAGTGACGCACATAACAAAACGATAACGCGTGGTCTCACTAATATGCAATCCCGAACGGTAGAGGTACCACAGCTTTTCGCTGAACATTTTACGGCCGATCGAGGTCCGAAGTGTGATGACGTCTCGGGTATATAATAGTTGTGTGTTAAGGGTCATGATAGCGCATATGATTGGCCAGCACGGTCAGGTTTCGGGTGGCACATTGAGCTCCTCATGCCAGTGGGTTCGAACCGAAAGCCCCCCTACGATGGAGGTGCACCAGATAATATTTAAGGTTTTTGACTTTAGGAGCTTTGTATTTCGCCCACAAACAAATTGTTTTTCAGTGTAACGAAAGGTGTAGCAACGATCAACAAATCCAAAATATTGGTATACGAATAAAGCATGCTCCCCAAAACAAGATTAACACGTCAATGATGTTGTGTTATTGAGCCTCCGTCATGAAGAAACACACAATCTCAAACATGCACGCGTCCACGCCTCCACGGTGGGATCGCTCGTCATCCACCAAGGGTAAGTAACGACAAATGCTACCATAGGGGTGCCGCAGTCTTTCTATGAGGCTCTTCGCTTTGGGGGTCTCTGTGGTTTACCCACAACACTGATTTTGAGGAACCTAAACGTGCAACTCGTCTAGCAATAAACCCATGGCCTAGTTATTAAAACAAATCGTATTGAAAAACAAGAATAACACCCCGACGGTGTTAGGTTGAGGAGGCCCCGTCATTCTCGACCGAAAACGCCGATAAGTGCCAACCTACCGAAGCACGCGTCCACCGATACAAGCGATTTCAGACTGCCTGTCTATCCCACACGCGTTCCTATGTCAAACGATAGGGACGCGTATACCACCCCATCACCTTGGGCTGACACGGTCACACAGCTCGGACACGTTACCCCTCCGAACACCCAAGTGTGTTGATGATGTAGTGTAAATGCGGGCCTCATTTGAGTTTCCACGTAGTGCACCTCGGGCCATTATATTACGGACGACACGTGCTACGATTAGTGCACCAAATATTTTATGAGGCTCCTCACGTTAGGAGCTCTGTACTTCACCCAGAAACTGGTTATGATCAACTAAAAAGTGCACCCCGAGTAAGAACCCCCGTGACCTAGGTATAAAAAACAAGACTATTGCAAAACGGCAATGAGCCCCTCATGAGTTTGGGCTAAAGGAGCCCCTTTATTCAGAAGAAACAAAACGCCAAAATGTGATACCCCTATATCGTAGCGCGCGTCGGACACTGCAACCTCCAGCTCCTCGAAGAGTTGCCGTGAATCCTGCAGATTTCCCTGTGGCGCTGAGGCTGACCTCCAAGTCTAGAACGGCAGAGATCGCTGTGGCAAAGCAGCAAGTGATGCGAACGGTAAGCGGCATTGCTGTTTTTTTTGTGCAACAAAATTTCATTTGCTAGACGGAGACGACAGTAACTAAAGGCGGAGGAGACGTCATTAACGTGCTATTTTTCAATTATGGAGTGACACTCAATATCACTGGTTGCCTGATATTTCCAACTTCAAATCTCCTGTTCGACGAGGAGGGAAAGAAAACGATGGCCCCTTTTCGCACTCTAATTTCAAGCCGCGTTGTTGGGAGAGGGAGAGAAGAGTCTCTGCTATTTGACCCCGGATCTGAGGTAGCTTATTGGTAGAAACAAAAATTGAAAACAATACCCCACCGACAATAAAAAAACAAAGCCACAGCAAGCAGCAGCTGCACCGCCTCCAAACCAACACCTCAGCGCGGCGACTGCGGCCAGCTCAAGACTGCTTGCGACGAACCAAGGCACCCGCGTGAGCCCCGATCCGCCCGCTCCAGCAGACGGCCTAATTTTCGTTGAAATCCGCCACGCACAGATCTTGCCATCAGGGAAAACCCCTGATGTTACACATACACAGCAGCAGCAGCAGCAGCAGCAGCAGCAGTACACCGCACACAGACAGACACCTAACAATATGGAAGCCTGTACCTACCCCGCGCGGCAATTAAAAGGGAGGTTTTGCCACATCATGGCAAAAAAACGGCCTTGTTACGATCTGCCCGAGCTACTCTAAATCGTGATCTGCCCAGAGTGTGCTATACGATAGGGGTTTGCATTTTTTTCGCGTTTTTTGTTCCTGAATGACGGGGCTCCTTATTAACACAAAATCGCCCGAATGTCGGCATTGTTCAGGAATATGATTTCTTAAATTGGTCCATGGATTTGCTCATCGGGCTACCCTTCTTCCAGTTTACTCAAATACAGTTTTCGGGTGTGATATGGAGCTCCTAAAGTGAAGAGCCTCCGAAACAAATATGGTTTACGAACCTCTATCTTAGCATGGGTCGTGAGCTATTGGTAGAAGTTTGGGAGGACATTGTGTGGTCCGGCTGCACATAAACAGGATATACACGTTTTTCAACTTGAGGCAGACATCGCAGTTCCCCCTTCTGTCCAACTCGTATGGAACGTTCCAGCGTTTCGTCAACGACGAGTCTGATCTTTCAATTGTATTAGCCTACGCTGATATAAAGCGACGGCCCCATCGATTCCTTCGTTGGCAGGAGCAGAAGGCTACGCATGATAGACGGGGTATCCAAATTTTGTCGGGTCCTCACGTAGCACGAAGAGCAAAACTCATACACCTAACCCAAAACACGAAACCGGTAAAAACCGATTGTGTGCAACTCGTTGAACAATGTTTGACCGCCACATGCTTGGATAATTCCTAATTTCTCGTGCCCCCCCCCCCTCTCTGGTACGTATGGGTGGAGAGGTACCGGCTGGGCGGACACTTCCCGTCTCATGTCGACATAGTAGACAATGGGTAAACATACAGATTGTTTCATTAGTAGCACATTGCGAAACGTCATCGAACTTTCCGGGAAAATGCCCAGAACATATAGTATATTTATATAGGAAAAAAAGGAAACAAAATACAGACAGCATTTAGGAAGGGCGAATATAACCTGGAGTCCAGCCAAGATGGAAAGCTCACAACGTCGCGTTCCAAACGGTCTGCATACAGGTGGCCAGGATCCCCAGCCCCTCTGCACACTGTGTGGGCGTGAAGCCATCCTTGTGGAGACACTGCACGCTGTAGTAAAACATCATCAAAACAAGGTGGACATCGACAAACCTGTTTGTTTGGTACCGCTAGCGGTTGTGCTACATAGTGCAATGTCTTCACAAATATAGTTTTACGCTCGACCCATGCTACGATAGAGGTGTTGTTCCATGATGTTTTTTCTGAGGCTCTTAACTTTAGGAGCTCCATATCACA
>JAYJME010002767.1:0-13143 GCA_036873775.1 Costaria costata | reverse complement strand
GTAGGACCTGCGCAAAAAGCTCGAAACAAACTCTGAAACCAAGTAAAACGGACTCTCTCCTTCGGGAACATGCCAAAAATTTTAGTTCCCTCCTCAAAAATCTCAGGTATGAGATCTGAGGCTCTAACCCGGCGTCACATGGCAGGTTCTCCTCCCCTATAGGCACAGGTGGCCACTGGGGTATATATACCCCGCAGCACTTTGGCTACCGCTCGCAACCTCACCACTTTGCGTAGCCGTTCCCACGATGTGCCGCAAGGTCATTTTACCCCCCCTTCTTCGAAAACGCCCAGAATGGGACACTACCCAACGTTGGAGGTACAGGGTGGTCGTACAAGGCCACTCGCAACGTCACGGAGCTATATTTGAAACCGCCAACAAGTACCTCTGGGGGAGTGTGTGGGACTGTGTTCTGCGTCGCAACTTCTTTTTGTTCGCCGCAATCAATGACCATCATTTTGTTTGGTTGTCGCAGTTTTGTTTTTTTTGTAGAACCGAAGATAGATGGGAATCACGAACTAATATATGTTTAAAGTACAAAACAATGTTCTACCCCGAAATCGGCTTATGCCCACACGCGTGGCCATTTGCCCCCCCCTCAAAACCCTCCACAGACCAAAATCACCCTTTGGAGGGAAACGTTTCCTCTTGAGGGTAGTTACACCCTCCAGAGGGCTGATGGGCCAGCTCACCCTAGAAAATACGCCCTCTAGAGGGATTCACGGCAGTATAAACTCTAGAGGGGCCGGATTTGTATCGCCCAGAGAATGTCATTATATTAAATACCCTCCAGAGGATTTTTATTGAACTCATAACCCTCTACAGGGAACGCACGGCGGTTAACCCTCCAGAGCATGAACTCCCAACATCCTCTTCCAGAAGGGTTATACGGATGATTGATCCCTCCATCGGGGCCCAGAAATTCAACACTCTGGAGGACTAACAACATCCTCTATTAAATAGTTGGCCAAGTACATGTGCAACCTCCAGGGGGTGGACTAGCAACATCCTCTGCAGGGGTGTACGGATGGATGAACCCTCCACCGGGGTATTACTTGTAAGATACCAACTCCCAACATCCTCTGGAGGATATTATCTATAACCAACTCTCCAGAGGGAACAATACATGAGCAAGCCTCAGGAGCATGAATTCCCAACACTCACTTCAAGTGTCTTACAGAGGAAATATTCCTCCAGCGGGGTATCAATCCTTAACCCTCCAGAAAACAAACGCCCAACATCCCCTGGAAGATTGCATGTATAACCAACCCTCTAGAGGGTAAAATTCGTGTTTAATCGTCCAGAGCATGAACGAGCAACATCCTCTGGAGCGGTTCAAGGACAGTTAGACCCTCCAGCGGGGTAATAATGCTTAACCCTCTAGAGGACGTTTTTTCCCAACATTCGCTGGAGGGTTTTGTCTACACTATTTATCCCCACATCACTAATCCTTCGTAAGGACAATGTAAACCCATAAATACAATTGTATGCAGCGCTCGTGTGTCGTGTGTCATGTGAAACTCTAGACTGTTTTATCCACAATACCGAGACTTCAATACTTTGTTCTATACCTGGTAGACCTTTGCAAGCGCGAGAGAGAGGGCCAGGCCACTCTTGACCCTACGCAATAACCCAAGGGAAGATCGGGAGAGCAGGAGTAACAAGTTTCATAACTATTGCATTCTTTTTAGTGTGCTCTTCCTGGATTTCGAATAAATTGCATAATTTCGCAAATTTTGTCGTGTTGGTGGGCTGCAAACCATGAGGGGAGACCACGAAAGGTATGTAAACATAAACAAGCCGTAACGTTTAACAATCATAAAATGGTCAGCTGTTCGCGTGGGCAAGTACTTCGGGTACATCGTTTTCGCGTCGTTCTTCTTCGCACATTCTCTTTTTCGTTTCTTCGTCTAACGATATTTTGTTTCCGATTTTTGTTGTTTTTTTTTTAGTATTTATTTCACGTTTCGAGTTTTTGTTCCGTTTTGTTGTCGTCGTTTTGTTTCGTAGTTTGGATTGTCGATTTGTTTCCGATTTTCGTCAAACGGCACGTACGACACATCTGTTTGAACCTTACTTTGTGTTGGTGTTTTCTTCAACCCGACGTCGTCGCGACGGGTGCATTGGATATTCCGGGGACGTTGGGAGCGTAGTACGTTGGCCAATGACTGACCTTGAAATATATATGTGGCTCAATGGTTTTTAGGTCAGAGGCAGCCCAGAGTACGCTCTCAAGATACCCCATTGGTCACCTGTGTGGGCAACGATAATAAAAGCAACTATATCTGCTGTCATACCGCATAACGCCTCCCTCCTCACTGCGATGCACGCCATCCTTTTATTTTATCACGGGATGGGAGTCTTGCTTCAGTAGTTGGGGTCGTATTGATGTCCTCGTTTTCCAGCCGCTCTGCGCCACTCGGCAAACTACCCTGTTTCTCCGCGATCTTGAGAGTTTTTGCCGTTTGGTCTCGCGGATATGTACACCCATTGGGATTGGGTTTGGTGTTTTTGCTCTACCCCAGCAAAATAGTTTTTTAATGATTTTCTTTTTGAGTGAGGCACATAGCCACTCGTCTGAGTAGCAATACCGCGGTGGTGAACATACATATTCCAAACACCCCCCCTTGCTGCAGCACCAAGTCAAGGGTCAGCATGTTTCTTCCTCGTCGACTGGTGTCGAAGCGTGCGCATACCCGCGATGAATAGATAGCATACTATAAATAGGTTGATATGCAAGGTACCCCTGGTGCAGTAAATTCAATACTTCGGCCACCAAATCGACCGATTGGGAGATAATTCAAGTGTTTTGTTTTTTTTTAAGAAAATATATCAGGTATTATACAGCAAGACGATTCGCCATCGGTGGACGGTAGTAAGCTAAAAACACCCCGTGTATTTTACTTTCTAAGACAACAGGTGTCTCTAAAACCATACAAAAATACAGATAAAACATACGGTATTACTTTAGTTTTTTGGTCGAGTGATTACTCACTGGACTCTAGGTTAGTGGTGTTCAGTTTTCCCTTTTTTGTCGCATGCATGCCCTCGAACCCCCCAAGCCAGCAGTAGTGGCCGATGCTGCCGCAATCTTCTTTTTTGTCGTATTTTTCTTCTCGCTGAGAAGTCCCACAAACGGGCTATAACCGACGGTACTGGCGACTGTCAGAAGGCTTCGAGTTTGAGTAGGTGACTTGGACAACCTTTCAGTAGTAGCACAACCGACAAATACCTTATCGATATGGCGACGACGTCAAGACATGGGGTTTTGGGTCGTGAGCTCGAGTCTCACCGTCCACCATATTACACCTGTTTTAAGAAGAGCGGGATTTCCCCGTGTCGAACCTGTAAACAGTTATCGCCCCAGTCCCCGTCAAAATAAGAAACGCGCCTGGTTTTGACTGTCCGGCCCGTGTATCCGGCCGAACTGTGCACCACTCCCTTTTAGAGGCAGGGGGGGGGCGTTGTAAGGCTTAGTTTGCCTAGGCGACTGGCTAATCGTTTACCAATTCGCAGCCCAGCAGACTAGACGAAACACCTTGGTACTACTACTACTACTACTACTACTATTGTGTACCACTCTGGACGGATACATAAGAACCATTGAGGAATGAAGATGAATACCAGACGGCCCTTGCAATCCCGCCCTGAGGCCTGGGTGATGTGCCATTGACAACGTGCACCCTCTGACACGTATCTGATGTTTCGTGCTGCATCTGTTCCATGGAAATATCACACACACCCAGGACTGAGGAGGTGAGGCAACGCTAAATTCATTCACTAGGAGGATAGGGTGGGGGCATCGCGCGTCATGGTCCTGAAGTCGGCACGCAATGGGCTCTTCTACTGGGCTGCTAGTGGTACCACTAGTAGTAGCAGCCGTTGCAAAACGTTATCAAGGCCGGGTTTTGCGACAATGGTCTTCGTCACAGCAATGTGCGCAGCAGGCTTCACGGGCGAGCGCAGCGTTTACGGTGAAGAGACTGCCGCCGGACCGTCACTGTCGGTCAGTAGACCGGACGCGGTGGTTGCTCTCCTAGTCGCGCTTCAAGACGGTCCAGCGGGTGAAGTCGCACTTAGGGCGTGGAGCTCTTACCTGAATGCCGTTCTTGCCTCAGGCACACCTATTGAAGACACTCCGGCGGTGTGGATACTCAGTTCTGATGCTGCAGCGGTAGCCTTGGCGGACGAACTTCCCCACGTAGAGCCTCTCTCGTTTGACCCGGAGCAGACTTGGGCCGAGACCCTGGGAGGGTTTATGAATCAGAATGAAGATGCTGTTACGTTTGGCCTGCTTGGGGAGGGAGTCTTGCCTTACCCAGGTCTTGTCGCGGCTATCAATCCTCTTGAGACGGCTCTCGCGTGGTATGCCGCTCCGGCAGTGGTGCTCACACGGTCACGCGCATCAAAAGGTCATGGTGGTGGTGATGGTGCTGCAGCAGGACACAGCGGTGACGGTGTCGACAGTGGTCCATGGTTGTCGGCCTCGTTTGCATCCCAAGTATGGGTCAACACCGGGCTGCTCGCGCCAGACCGGCTGGGGGAAGCTGGGCTTGATGCTCTCGCCGTGCAAGACTGTTCTCTCCTTCGCGTCCTTCGGCGTTTCATCGAGGGCTCCCGCAGACGTGGCGCGTCCATAGTCGACGGCACGGACGTAATGGGATCCGTGTTTCACGTTGGAGGGGGAGAACAGGAGGACGTACTACCCGCGGCTGAAGAGGACGGCCCGACCGTGCGCATCGGCACCTTCGAGCTTGCGCTCGTGCCCGGTCGACAAGATGGTGAAGTGGAGGTCGGGACGGCGCTGTGGCCTCCTGCGTACGTGTTGGAGACGGTGGCGAACGAGGACGGGCTTGTCATGGTTAACAGCCTCAACTGTGGGTACTTGGACTTCGCTGCTAACTTCTTGCAGTCCGTGCGGAAGTTCAGCGACATTAAGGTATGTATTACAAATAGGGAAGATCAACCAGTCCTACAAGTATTGAAAACGTTGCTGGTGGTCATCGCGAAGACGTATGACTTGTTTTATGGTTCTTCTTCCCGTTGGAATAAATACGGGAAAATAAATCGACAACCCCGCTCGTAGGTTTTTCAGTCTGGCTTTGTAAGGGCGCGGTGTCGTTTTCTCTTTTTGTCGTGTGCTCCCGGTGATTGACATATGTTGCAATCGACGCTCACGCCGCGCATTGTCTGATCACAAACCCAATAGGAACGTCGTGCTTCTAACATGTAATGTTTACGTTTGCCCTGACACTGTACATCGTTACCACTTTAGTGTCCAAACAAACAGAAGCAGACGGTCACTTCAAAGTGAAGCAAATCCGGCAACCCAAACCGATTCAACGCACACAACGCCCGCTTAATCTCAACTCGTGTCAGCCATGCAGCTTGAGCTTCAACATCCGTCTTTCACAAATATCCCCAGCTAAAAATAAATTCAAGGGAAACAACTCTATGCACGTACGATATATGTATGCGAAGTATGTACAAAGACACTTTTGCTTGCACGGTGACAAGCGTTTCTCCGCTGTCCGCGTTCTTTTCACTCGGTCTCCGCGAGGCACGCTGGTGGACCGCGCGTACAATACGGCGGCGTTTGGGCCCCGGTCGGATTCCGTGGCACGTGCTCTGGGCCCCCAAAGTCGCGCGAACAAGTAATGTTTTACGGAGTCAAGATAAATAGTATAGTTGAAACCCGCATTCCAGCGCTCTTTGCTCTTTGCTCGTTGCTGTTGTGTCAGTTATCACACCGCCCGCCCTCATGCTATTTCTCGTCTGAAGGTCACGGCACAGCAGCCGCCGGGCGCCAAGCTCTTCCCTTTGTGGCAGCCACGGGCGGTATTTCTCGCTCTGTGTGTATGCGTGTGCATATCCACCATTCACATACAGTATGTAACTCCCTTATGTACCTACGTCCGGGTTGACATCGATAAACTCCAACTACTGCCCCCTTGCTCGGTGATTTTGTAACTAGTTTATGTTACTGTAGTCGCGGATAAGTTGTTTACCTAGCAGGTACCGCTCTGGATGGAAACGTGAGGACCGCTTGGTATTTTTATTCATATCTGAGCGGTCCTTATATTGCCGCGCCGGCGGTATACACTATTAGGATAGGTTGGCTTTCGCCAGCAACTCGCGATTTTTCGGATGCTTGAAATGGTTGACAACTGAGAGCACCGATGGAAGGCATACCAAAAAAAGCATTGCGAGTCTTAAGGCTGTGGCTTGGCTGGACTGCACGGCTACCCTACCTTCACGTAGTAACATAGGGTACCTGTCGCTACAGTGGGAACTCGCGCTGCTCTTTAGGTGCCGGTAACTGTCGTCAACTGTCGACGTTGGCGGCGCCGGTGAAATCCCACGAAGAGCTGTTGTTGAATTTCTGGTTTGGTTTGTGATCTGTTGGTTTTGTACCGTAATTGATTAAACAAAAAGCATACGTGTCGGTTGTACGACGCGGAGATTCGGCTTCAGATCTCGTGTTTTTCGTCCAGCTCGACAGGGGGCCCCATAGTTGAGGCCGGCCATTTAGGTTTGCATCTTGAAACAAGGCAATGCTGGTTTTTCTCTCCCTCCTCGTGTCTTAGGTGCTATGGGTAACTACGGATGAGATCTCCTTTGACTTCATGGACGCGCGATACCCTGGGTGCGTTGCGATGTTTCCTGCGGACAACTCGGTGAGAAAGACTTTCCTGCATCCTTCCCATTGATATTATGCAGAGAAGCGGTTGTACCTATGAATGTACTTGATGGTCTACTCCTATACCTACACGAAATATACAAAGTACATGGTCAGCCAAACAAAGCAGTTTACTAGTTGTTTGTATCCCATCCCTTTATTCCGTGTAACACGAGACAACACCCCCCCCTGACACGAATATTCAAGCTGATTCCTCGAACCCGGTGGGGGGGTGCAAACGCCGAGCGGGTACTATTGTCCGTGAGATATGTCCAAAGCCACAATTTGGGTTTTGTGTGCACCCTTTGGTTTGCCTCCGAAAACCATCCCAAGGGGGTGTGTTACCTTGCGTGTTTTGCGGCGTGACCTTCCCTGAGGGACAATCACATGTGCGGGGGTTACAAGGATTGGCCGATGGCATCCGGAGCAGCCATCAGGAGTACAGGAGAAACTGTGCTAAACGCAGAAGAAACGGAAAACAAATTCAGGGCCATCATAAATTAATAGTTTACACCAAAAACATGTTGTATGGTAATAGTATAGCCTAACTAAAAGAATTATCCGTGTTTATATTTTGAATAGCGTGTCTAGGTTGTGGTTATCAGAACCTTTGAATATATATTGAGAAGACATCATTTGGAATCCTGCCCGACAATTGCCTTTGAAGGGTACAACTGAAGAAAAAAAGAAAAAAGAAGGTCGCCGCCATCGCGAATTTCCACTTCTTCTACTCAGGGCACCGTCGGACACAAACGGCGTGGGAATTGTTGCCTTGGTCCCTTCAATACAATCATCGGCAGCGCCCACAAAACAACACTGCATAAATACATGTACGATAATGTTGGGGGCTTGTGCGAGGGCAGCCGAAGGGCCTGTTTTAAACCAGGTTTTGACCCGTCCACGGAATAGCTCGAGGTGGGGTCCACCTCTCGGTGCGGCGTTTCCTGGATGTGCCTCACCTTGCTCGCCTCTCCAGTCCCAGCGAGTGCCGGCCCCGGCCGTGCTCGTGGCGGGTCGTAGCGGCCCTTGCTAAATCGCGTTTTTGGCCAACTTTCGGTTCCAGAATGTCAAATCCGCTGTCGTCGTTATAACAACACAAAAGTCTGTCAAACGAACAACATTGTCGTTCTCTGGACCAACGTTTGAAAGTATGGACTCATACCCACTTCAGCCCGAGTTCAAATCCCGGCATGCACTTGGGCTTCCTTTTGTTTTTTGTTTCGAGTACGTACAGCTTTTTCCCCCCATCGTATGTTTTTTTTTGCTCGTGCGAATCGCACAACTTTGTTTTTGTTGTTGGCTTGGTGTTTGTCGACACAATGATGAGTAGCTCTCGGACGAGTGTCTACCCACTGCAAATGGCACTTACTTGGACTAGATTTCTTGTTTGTATGAGCTTCGTTTCCCTTTGTTTTTACGAGTACGTACACACACTTTGTTTTTCTGTCTTTTTGCTACAAATCGCACTTTTGTTTCCGTTTTTTTTTGTTTGGTGGATGTCGACACAACAATGTAGCTCTTGGGTAAGTGTCTACATACTGTAAATAGCACTCGGACCAGAGTTTTCGCTTGCATTCGCTTTGTTTCCCCTTTTTTTACGAGTACGTAGACTTGTTCCCCCCAACCAATTGGTTTTGCTACGAATCGCCCTTTTTAGTGCGAAATATTGAGTTTGCTTGGTACCACGAAGTATCTCTCGGATAAGTGTCGACATATCTACCTATTATTGCAGGTAGCACTCGGACGTGATTTTTTGTTTCCTGGGCGCTGCTTGCTGCTGCACAACGTAGTATCATATGCATGCTGTACTTCTACGGCTTGCCGTTTGTCGTTGTACTGCCGCTGCTGCTTGCTGTTGTTGTATTTATTTGTGCCAGCAGTGCGGCTGCTGTTGTTCTATATCATGGTGTAGTTCTGCTGCTGCTGTTGCTTCCGCCGCCATACGACGAGTAGTATATACGTAGTACTGCTGCTGTACAAACAGCTACAATACGACAAACGGGAGTGTATGTGGTTCTTCGTGTTCGGCATTCTTCTCTGCACTCAACCATCATGATTTTCTGCAACCCCCTCGGCAGTACGTCTGCCACATTTACGGCCTCTGTTTTCCTAGGACGTTCTCGACCTTTACGGGCATGCGCGGAGCTGTAGGTGGCCGTGTGTGTTTCGTGATGTTCGGCGTTCTTTCTCTGCACTCAACCATGATTTGTTTTGCACTTCCCTTGGCAGTACGTAATGTCGCATTTACGATCTCTGTTTGCCTAGGACATCCTCGACCGTTACGGGCATGCGCGGAGCCGTAGGCGGGCGTCAGCACGCCGCGGCAAAGCCCCCTTGTATGTGTTATTATCTGAGTGCAAACCGTTCCGTGTCGACGCGCTCAATGACTCAAACGGCAGGAGAGTCAACACGCCATCGGGGCCGGTACTTTTGGAGACAGCACCATATTCAAGTCCCAGACGTTGCTTCGCCCAAGGCTTCTGCGTAGCATCCTGGCTGCGGGGTACACGGCCCTCTGGACCGACTCCGACATGGTTTGGCTAGGCAATGTTCTGACTCTACTCCCGGACATTCACTCTCCGGAATCGGTGAGTGGTTTCTTAACATTTCAGCTACTCTCTTTGCCGTTACTGGGCCGTGCTACATTATTACGGCAGGAGTCTTCTTTTGAGAAGGGCCTCTTTTTTTGTGCGTTCTGCCGATGGCTGCACGGAACTAACCAAGGCAACAATTCACACGCCGATTGTGTCCAGCTATGCCCTGAGTAAAAACGAAAATTCGCGTTCGCGTCGATCTTCTTATTTTTCACTTTTGCTGTATTTACAGTTATAGCCTTGGAAGGCAATTTCGGTAAGGATTCCAAATGGCCAATTTTTTTAAGAATCATTTTCCGAGAGTTCAGACAACCACATTCTAGACGCGATATTAGAAATTTGAACACGAAGGATTGTGGTGATAAGCTATGAAAAAATCGAATATCGCTCCTAAAATGTGGTTATCTGAGCCTTCGGAAAATAACTATATTGAAAGTAGGCCATTTGGAATCCTTACCACAATTTGCCTTCCAAGGCTACAACTAAAGCAAAACTGAGCAATAAAAAGATCAACGCGGACGTGAAGTTTTGCTTTTACTCGGGGCATTGCTGGAAACAATCGGTGTGTGAATTATTGCCTTCGTTATTTCAGTACAGCCATCGGCAGAACGCACAAAACAAGAGGCCTTTCTCAAATGAGGACCCATGTACTAGAGAGGTAAAGGAGGCAAGGCTACCTCGTGATCGCAGTAGGCTGTGTTCAGAAGTCCCAAGTCGGGATGCCTGGTCGACGTGGGGTCGGGTGAATTTCTTCATAGTCGTCGTATTAGAGGACGAAGCAAGAGAGTCTATCACCAGAGCACATTATTAGAGTGAGCCGTGGTTCCCAAACTCTCCAATCAGCAATCCATCATAGTACCTGCGAATATCTTGGCAATCCCTTAAAACATGAGCCGTCATTGCTGGCACGATCCAAACGAACACCCTCCTTGGTTCTTCACAGCAGTGACGAAACCCAAAAGACATTCAAGACGAGCTACAGGCTGGTTCACGCAAGAAACCCCAATGTACCGATCGCAATATCTACTTGAATGTCACATATTTGGTATCATACTGACCGCCATAAATACGGGAAGAGGGTGACATAGCAAGTTTCTTTTTTTTAAGACGCAGGACTGGCGCTAGCGCCGAAAATGTGTCCGGACCAATCACAGGCCTTCAAAGAGGTCAATAATAGTAAGGTGCTTCCTTAGGAAGAAAAACAAAATCATTAGTTTTGCTTAACGAGCCGCTTCCAGATGCTCGAAGGCATTTTTGTACAAAGGTTTACGTAAATCTTCTGAGAACAGACTGCGTAGGACCAATATTAAGTCATCATGTTGAAGCTCAAAATCGAATCTATTCTGAAACCAAGTAAATACCAGGCAAAGCCGTAATGTTGCACGTTTACCGCACAAAAGTCCAAATGTCCACGCCGTTTTCGAGGAAAAGAGCCTGAAAATTTGCACACGTGTTCAATGTGCCCCTGCCGAACGCTTTACGAAAGGGAGTTTTTGTTTTTTTTCGCAGGAAATTTGTATCCTATATAAAGGATCCAAATTTCCAAAAAAACAAAAACCAAAAAAACTGGCGAAAAAAAGGGAAAAAACACATTATCCGTTAAAGGTTTGGCAGGGGCACACATTAAACACGTGTGCAAAATGTCAGGGTCTAACCCTCAAAAACGGCGTGGACATTGGACTCTGAAGGAATTTGGGGGTTCTTGCCTGAACCAGCCTGGAGGACCTAAGGACAGCCAACGACAGCCCGGCAGGGGGAAACCCTGACACCGGGAAAAAAAAAAACTGCACGACACATGTACTCCAAACAATTGCAATAGAAACAACGGCCGCATTTCAGACGACGACCATGGCCAGAAATTAAAATGCCAATTGGTGTGGGCGCTCGAAGGAAAGAAAAAAGAAATCTAATCGAATACAAATTACACACAGCAGCACGGAGCCATCAAACCCACGGCAGCAAGGCGACCGCGTCCGACTCGGCATGGATTGCCCCAAAGCAAATATCATGCGTTAGCCCAAGCCCGCCCGTTCCTGTAGACGCCGGGTTTGTGGAAATCCGCTATGTATAGCTCTCGTACTCAAGAATGGTGCAAAATCACGAGTATTGCAAACACACAACAGACAGCACACAACTGCTGTTGTTACGAATTCAATAATGGAAGCCTGTACGCACGCCGCAAGAGGCCTTTTCGCCATGCGTAAATAAACGGCCTCATTGCGAGAAGGGTGCAAGTAGTGAGGATGTTCCCGTCCGTTTGCACGGTGGAGAATCCCCTCAGAACTCCATTAGGCATAGGCTGGCCGCCGGCACTCACAACCTTTCCTCATGACTTGGCATGTTTATTTCGACAAACCCACGCCATCGTACTTCAGTTGTTGCCGGGGAACACCGCGTAGCAGCAGGAGTAAAGCAGTAGTAGTCATGTTCTACAGTATATGTTGTTGCAGTGAAACGGGTATGGATACTTCACAGAGTAGACAAACAGCAAGTAGCTGCTGACGTAGTCCAGCACTCGTAGTGACTGGTAACTTCTACAGCACCGGAACACAGCACGCACGTACAGCACAGCACAGTTGTTGTTGTTGTTGTTGTTGTTGTTGTTGTTGTTGTTGTTGTTGTTGTTGGGACTTTAACTCGTCGTTGAAATCAAGTCCGTGGTCTCAAGGCAGGCTCCAACAACGCTGGAGTGGAAGTACACCTCAGGCAGAAAATGAACACAGCAATTGAAGAGAAAGGCGAAAAAGCAAGAAAATATGGTGGAGAATATACAAGATAACCCGCAGACTTGCGGACCTATAAGCAAGCGAGGAAAGGGATGGCAAACAGATGACACGGAGTCCACCAACAAGAAGAGCTACACGAGTTGTAGCCATCCCTACGTACGTGTACGAAATAATTAATCTATCGAAAGCTTGAAACAAGAAAAATAAAGAAAACAAAGCAAAGCCAGGGGAAAGCGAACGAAAGACAAGCACCGAAGGCACAGGTTAAGGGGCTTCGGTCGGCCCTACCCTAGGTACTTGAGGTCATGGGAAGGCACAAATCATGACAGCGACGGCCAAACCCAGACGCCAGTCCTTTGGGCAGGATGCTCCCTGCCACCCCCGCTCGTTGGTGTTAGGGGTTCGTGTCGCGGTTGCAACCGTCTTGCGTCGCTCTGCCTTCCTATGCCTCTGCGCGTCATGATCAAGCAGCGGAAGCAGCAGCAGTAGCAGCAGCACAGTTGCAACTCCGCAAGATACGACAGCAGCGGTATGTATACCGCTGTTGACATCGTTAGTACCTGATACCATGTGCCAAGAGCGTGGTATCATGCACAAGTACAGTAGTACCAGCTATCCTGTACCTGGTATACCACACAGATCCAGCCAGGCAAATATAGATATTGTGTGTACAGCAGTGATACAGTAGTGGTACTATATGCAGCAGGACTCAGAATCAACTTTGCCAAAGGACCAACGCACCCACATGTCAGCAGCTATAGGACCCCAGGAGCTGAGGCCGCGTGTTGAAGGCGCCCCCGAAACCGGGTGTAGTTCAATTACCGCAGTCTCCCGTCGAAACATGTTGTCACTGTTTTTTCTGGGTGTTTTTTGTTTTATTGGCTTGAGCCCATGTTCACCCAGCCCAGTCAGTGTCGACTCCACAAAGAACCTCGAGACTCTGTACCGCTACCCGTACAATACAGTAGCTGCGGACAGGGCCTCAGCACGTATCTCAACAACTCCCTGGAAGATGCTCGCCTCGTTGGTCTCTATCGTGACGACGCGACGATTGCTCTTGTCGACTTTCCCAGCCCTCCCGGGCTCAGCAGAAAAAGGAAGCATAAACAGTCGTAGAGGAAATAATGCTGAAAACTCTTTGGAA
>JAYJME010002766.1:0-13144 GCA_036873775.1 Costaria costata | reverse complement strand
TGGTCCATAGTTAATAGGACCTACTGTAGACACAATATAACCTACCGTAGACACCAAAACCTATATATTTCCCTATTCTTGCTATTAGTATAAATATTTGGTCCTATTCACTATGGTCCCCCGTAATAATAGTCCATGGGTTTGCTCATCGGGCTGCCCTTCCAGTGTACCCAAAAACAGTTTTCGGGTGGTGATATGGAACTCCTAAAGTGAAGAGCTCCTCAGAAAAAACATCATGGAACAACACCTCTATCGTAGCATGGGTCGATTACACGTTACACGGTCTTTTGAGTTTTGGCATCTTGTGGTCGAAATCTTCCCTTTCGGTTGTTGGCATCTTGATCGGATTCTGGCCTCAAGCGTGGGAGTTGTTTAGTCAGATATGCCCTGCCTCTTGGTTTCGGAAATTTTTCGAAACTATTTCGAGCTACGTGCTGTAACTCCGTTTTTTCTTCGTGATACCAGTCAGGTATATACACGTATATATTGTGGTGATGTTTAGTGTTTTTGTTCTTGCATACGGTACCAGGGTACTTGTTATGACACATGCTACGATCGAGGTGCACCCTTTTTTTTCTGGGACTCTTTTCACTTTAGGAGTTCCAGACAGGCTGGTTCAGGCAAGAAACCCCAAATTTTGTCAGCGACGAATGCCGATCGCAGTATTTACTCGAATGTCACATATTTGGTATCCTACTGACCGCCATGAGTACTGGAAGAGGGTGACACAGCCAATTTTTTTTGTTAAGGACCTAGGACTGGCGGTAGCGCCAAAAATGTGTCCAAACCAATCACAGGCCTTTAAAGAGGTCAACAACAGTAAGGCGCTCCCTAAGGAAGAACAAAACAAATCTCACTTTTTTTCAGAAAGCCGCTTCCAGGTGCTCCGAGGCATGTTTGTACAAATTTGCACGCAATTATTCGAAGAACTGACTGCGTACGCCCAATATTAAGTCATTTTTAACGCCCAACATCGAATCTATACTGAAACCAAGTAATTACCAGGCTGAGCTGTAATTTTGCACCTTCACCGCACAAAAGTCTAAATGTCCACGCCGTTTTTGAGAGTTGGACCCTGAAATTTTGCACACGTGTTTAATGTGCCCCTGCCGAGCGATTTACGGACGTTTTTTTTTTTTTTTTTGCCGGAAATTTGGAATCCCTTAAGACCCAAATTTCCAAATTATAAAGAAAATCGAAATATCTGACGGAAAAAAAACAAGAACCCCATCCGTTAAATGTTCGGCAGGGCCACATTGAACACGTGTGCAAAATTTCAGGGTCTCACTTTGAAACACGGCGTGGACATAGGGCCCTGAAGGAATTTTGGGCGGTACTGGTATGCTTGAACCAGCCTGTAAAAAAAATAATTTACAGCGAAGCATTTGTGCTCAGCGAGAAACGCCATCACGCTTTTAAGAGCCTACGCTCAACGTTGAGATCACAGCAAGTCGCGAGTGCCCGATTTGGACCAGACAAAAGCGAATCTGGTAGGGCAGGGACGTAATGGCTTAAAGTGAGGTGCCTTAAAAGGGGCCATCAACAGCAGCAGTGTGTACGTGTGTACTAGGCGGAGGGAGGGAGGGTCGGATATTATATCTTCTCGCCATGAAGTTGGGGGTGGTGGTCGTTTGTCCTTGCTGATTCTTCATTCTGTTTATAGAGAGATACGCACGGGGTATGTGCGAATTTTCGTTAAATATGTATGTAATAAAAACACGTACACGATATCACATGGGATAATACCTATAACCATTGAATCAAGAGTACTACTAGGTAGGCTGATTCATTTTTATAAAGTAATAATTTACAGCTAATAAACATTTGGTCTCTGCGAGGAACACCAATCTAAACCCTACCAGGTATATAATACCAGGTAAGCTTTAAGAGCCTACACTCAACTGGGCTGGTAGCGGGTGTTGAGGGACGAAGACACGTGCTAATTCAGAGCACGCGCACAACGCTCCCGCGGCCATTTCAGCACCGACTTGGTCCGGGCCAAGCTTCCCCTACTATACGTGCCAGTGGCCCCGTCGCCTGTCTCGCGTTACTCCAGGCGTGATCTTCGGCAGTCGATCGACCCTTCTTCGACGATGGACGTGTTCAGACTGCAAACGTCCTTGTGAGCACATCCACTGTGTGTCCGAGAATACAGTGCACGATTCAATATTCATGTTCACGGCAAAGCGAACTTTATATTTCCGGTCGAGACAGATGCTTCTGACCGGCGACACGATGCAAGTCTGGTCGAACGTATGAAGACCGTTTTGAATGGTCACAATCGGAACGAATGTATATTATGTATTTACGGCCAGTCTGTAGCCCCACGTGGCCGTGGTGAAGGTCCGCTCGACGAGGCAGACGGGGAACGGCACAACATCACCCAGGCGGCGTTAAACGAGCTGGACCTTGGCGAGAGTGGGTAACATGATGAGCGAGGGCCAACGTCTCGGTGGTGGCGTCGGGGGGTGTTCGTCGGCCACCGTCTGCGGAAACAAAAGGCGAGGTTCGGGGTTTCTGAGTGGGACGGACACACACACGCCTATCGAATATCCGCGCGTGAAGCCTTTAGAACGTGAGCTTCCAAAGGATTTTGTATCGCAAAGGGTGAGGTGGCTTTTACATTGTTTTTGTAATTGTGGCGGCTGATGGCTGTGATCCTGATAATAGATGGGATTAGGCGGGCAGGCTAGCTTCACGATACGAACTGCGTGGTGTGATTGATTATTCCATTAACCCATTGAAGGCGATGCGCTGACGACCTGGAACACGGCGACGAAAACCCATTCCACCGTTTGGTTTGGTATGTAAAATGTCAGGAAGAGCCCGTACTTCCTTCGCCCCGCGAAGGAAAAACAATTGTTTTACTCGTACAATGGCTGAACTAAATGTTCAACTCGCTATCGACATACGTTTACCAGGTACTGCGGCGTGCTCTTAACCACCCCGGTAGAGCTCCACTGATTACCGCTTAGTCATGTGCAAGCCGTGCACGTAATGTACGAATCCCAACCCCGAGCCCGCGGCAATCGGACAGAAGATAACCTACTCCCGTCACTTGAGAAATGCGGGACTCGACCGACCGGGTTTTCTTTAGTACACGACGCCAAACCCTACGTTTCTGAACTCATTTCAACCCCCACCGGATCGCGCCCAGCGACAAACCTACCGGGATTGCTACCGATCTTGTCATATCTGCTTACATTATGGTCATCTTTAGCCAATGAAGCCGCAGAAATCAGACAACACCTCCCGTTTACCGAAACACCGCTACAAAACATAGAGTTGGCTTCGGCCGGGCTTCCACCAAAACAGGTGAAACGCCAGCGGTATCGGCAGAATAATGTTATACAACGTCTATATGGTGGCAGCCGTTCCTTGGGGAGGCGTGCGTTCTACCCAACGACTTGCGTTGCTCCCAAGGGAAAACTCGACAGACGAAATCCGCTAGCTCAAGGCTCTCCATGACATCCGTCCGATATATTATACACAACCGTCACATGGGCGTGTCGATCACATCGTATTTATACAAAAAACAATCCAAAGCAAGAAATGCACGCTCTTACGCCCGGCATTTTTGCAAGAAATTGAATCAAAACGGTTTTACATGCCCTCGCAGGCAGTTAAGCTTGACGCTTGACGACAAATACGTGTCACGAGTGCTTCAGATTTGATGTTACGGTTCCGCTTCCCACGGTACTACAAAGTGACACAAGTATGATAGTCATCAGTATTCTACGGTACAAAAATAGCGGTACACGACCTATTCACAAACATTACGGCACCAGAATGACACCTCGACCTAAACTCACAGTGTTTTTCCCAAGAACGGGAAGGTTAACCCCCGAGGGTATATTCGCACATAATCGGTATAGCCTAAATTGCCAAAGTGCAGCTGTCTGTTCTCTACGCACTGGGCACGACGATATAACCACACCCCCAACGCTCCTCAGTACCTCGAGTAGAAACTAGACATCGCCTAAATATCACAACCCACCCCCGCACGACCGAATGGCCTCCCTTAAAATAAATCCAACGTCGAAAACACAGGAACAAGTGTTCCCCCAAACGACGACAATACGACGGATAGGGTGGTGTTCAACCGCATCTACGGACGCGCTGAAACGTAGATAGAGAACACCAAGCCACGACAAACTCTGAGTGATCAGTAACCCTACACAAGACAAACCAAATCTGTTTGGTTTGAGACACCTCTGTCCTGTCCAACATTGGGTTTTGTTCGGGGTTCCGCTTCGCGAGACCCTAACAAACAGGGACAAAGGCGTCGTCGGATCTCTGGTTGAAGCATGCTCCGTCGGTGATCGTCTGTTGGACCCCGTCCAGGCCAGTGTTGCGCCTCATGAGGGTTCCGGTGCAATCCTCGAACCGGACCTTGGTGGCGTCCTCGAAAGTGTTTTTGTTGAACTTCGTGCGGTCGGCCGCGACAAGCTTGATGGTTTCTAGGCCTCCGGTGATGGTGTTCTTGTAGAATTTGTTGTTCTTCGACCGCCCGGAGTCCGACACCCACGGTGCATCAGTCCCCTCGTATGTGTATATGTTGTACCTGGAGGGGAGGGGGGGGGCACGATGGCCACGTCATCGATTTGACGACAAACGAGTTTGCATGAATTACGCGCGCAAGGAACAATTTGGCCGTCCCCGGCAGAGTCTGGGGTGGTTCTCGTTCCTGTGGACTACATGACGAGACCACGTGCCTAACGCCTTTGTTTCAGGAGGCGCTTAACCTCAGACGCTCCACCCCTCGCCCAACGATTGAGTTGCATTAACATTCAGGTTAAGCCATTTAGAGCCGGAAACGGTTTTTGGGGGAAAAACTACCTGAACATGTGTAGGAGACTTTATGGGGGTAGTAAAAGGCTTAAGCCCGATACAAGATATTGAATAGGCTACGTACGTATGCAAACCAAACCTGGTTGAAAAATACACGGAAGATACAGTCATTCCACGGAGTATATATAGTTCCTTCTAGTGGTTGTGGACTCCCTCGTTTGGGCTCAGGGGTAAAACAAGACGTGCTCTACCGCTCAGAGGTGCGACAAGGCGTGTCTTAGTCTGATGCTACCCTAAGGGGGATGTCCCTAGATTAGCAGTGCCTGCGGTTTGGCCGCTCGGACGAAACTTGAAAAAAAAGCGCAACAAATTCTGACGAATACCGCAAGCGCATAACCGTATAATGAACCACCCACCAGCTCAAAACATTTCCCACCCATCCCAGACACGCCAAAACGCTCAGCATCAAATGCTAAAACGATATTTTGTAGGCGTAGACTCAACACCAGTGGAGGGGATGCTATTGTACAGCAAAAACACACTTGACACTGAAAAGAAATGGCCCTTCGAGTGGCTGAAACAATGGTACTCCCTTACCGTTGAACCAGCCCTTACCGTTGAACAACAAGCATAAAGGGGGTGTGGGAGTAACAAACGGCACAGCATTGACTTCAGTACAAGACTTGGGCATCCTTCCTTACCTGGTGGAACCGCTGATGACGTTCTTGACGATCTTGTTGTTGGCGCATCCCACGGACAGCCTGACGCCGTACTTGTTGTTCTCGAAGATGTTGTCGGTCACTCTGGCGTCGAAGCTCTCCATCAGCGCAATTCCGGCGTCGCCATTGTCGTGGACGTAGTTGTCTGCGAAGACAAGATATAGCGAAGCACGAGAAAAGACGGACGATCGCATTCGCGGGGGTTATTTTCGTGTTTCGTAACAGCAATCGAACCATCAGTGCAGACATCAGGCATGTATCGGCATACACCCGGGTTTCCTTACACGTTGGCTGGCGTTGAGGGTGGCATTCATCGGTAAACAATGTGGTGCCTCGCGGGTTTCCATACACCTTGGCCGTGTGTGAAGACGGCATTCATCGTTTTAAGGTTATTCGTACGCTTTGTGTGTGTCGCAGATCTAACCCTTAAAACATTTAATGAGACAGACTTGGTGCAGGCTTCAACGTGGAGCATCACGCATCCGACCATGCTGTTGCTCGTAGGCGAACGTCCAGATTACGGGAAAACCTCATAAACGCAGGTGCGAAACAAGGAGGAAACTTTCATCGCGCAGTTCTCTTCTACCCCCACCCCCGAACTCTGATATCCCATTCTCGTTTCGGCGACACAACGCGTGAAACATAAGGTAGGATCATACTGTTAGGTGTAGGTAAGTAAGGTTTGTTTCGAAATGTATGTGTAGCAACAACGGACGCGTTCAAGAGTGACAGGGGATTTTATTGCTGGCGGTATGGAGTGTTGGTTAAATTTTTGCCCTTCAATGGTTTGCTCACTTTTGACAATGGCGTTGTCGGCGCTCCGGTGCAAGAAGATGCCCACGGATTTGGCGCCACCGCCGTACACCTCGTTTCCCTGATCATCGAAGCAAACCGCACAGGGCGGCACGGCATACATAGTGTTAGTTGCAAAACAGACCTTTCACACACGCAGGACAACAGCTGGAAAAAAATATCACGTCCAGCATGGATATTAAAATCACAGGCCGGTAGACTACAATACTATCTCGAGCATCATGCTTCTTGTTTAGAAACGGTAAGATCTATGTTGGCCCACGCCCGGCACATCCCACGACGAATGAGCCTTCCTACGAAAATGCTTGCCCGTCTGCATCTAAACGCTTCACGTTGATAGAGCACCTCGATCAAGGAGATAACCAATGTACATTTCATGCCATTTTAAAAAATAAACCGATACCAGGTATGTATTAGGTATCTACGTGAAAGCCCATCTGATTTGGTGTCGGCAAAGAAAAACAAGCTTTTCACAAAAATTGGCGGGGGTTTTAGGAGAGATATCATGGGAGAGCTTTTTAAAGTGAGGTTCGCCTTTCTTCAGTTGCACGCGTCGAAGGCCCTTCGAAACGTTTTATCGTGAGGTGGTTGACGCACTGAGGTCGCCGACGGGGGAAAACAAAGAACAAACCAAGCGCTAAGAACACAACTTTGTAAATGAACAGTGGGCCCAACGGTTTTAACCTCGCCCACACCTGGATGGACACTCCGTTGCAGCGCTTGGAGGCGATGATGCCGTGGTTGCCGTTGTTGTAGACCTCGTTGTCGTGGATGGTCAAGAGGTCGCTGTCGTCGTGGGGGTCGAAGCCGTACGCGGTGTTGTCGTGCATCTTGTTCCTCCTCCAGTCGCCCTGCTGGTGGCCGTACGTGTAGACACCGAAGTGATTGTGGTGGATGTCCGAGTCGTAGATGTTGCCGTAGACGTTGACCTCGTCGAACACTTCGGGGTTGCTCAGGTCCTTGCAGAACCCTCGCACCTGATTGGAACGCGCGAGTAGGATTTTGTTGGTTATATATGTGTGGTTTGAAAAGGCTGGGGTGACAGGGATGCGTTGTTCGTAGACACACACGGGTGTCACATGTTTATTAAGCGTGCTAGGGTACGTGGAGACGCGTGTTACAACAGAGGTAGCACTTTTTGGCAGACACATTTTCTGCACGACGGGGCTCCTTAACCCAAAAACCGTCGGGAATGTCGTTCTTGTTTTGCAACATGCATACGTTATTATATAGCCCACGGTTTCGGTCATCGGGTTGTGCACTTTCAGTTCACTCGAAGGAGGCGTGTTTCGGGCAAGGTACGGAGTCGCCCGACTTGAGGACCTTTCTTGATAAAAACTAAATGGTGCCCCCTCTACCGCAGGACGTATCATGGGAAAAACACCTCACGGTTCTGAGGGACACCACTTCAGGTAAGCGACGAGTGCACCGACAGCGGTGTAGCTACGTTTTGTAAACCATAATGGTCTCTGAACGACGGGACTCCTCAACCCAAAACAATCGTCGGGATTCCATTCTTGTTTTGCAATGAATGTGGTCTGCATCTAGGCCATGGGGGCCGTTGATCGGGTTAAGCTCATAAAATTTGGCAAACTTTGGTTTTGGATGAGGTACAGAGCCTTCCCTCAAGTGAGGATCCTCAAAGAAAAGGAGTTGCACTTCCTATAGTGGCATGCGTCTTGCGAGATTCTTCGCTTCTCAACTCACGAACGGCAGCAAGCATCCACGATCGTTGGAACCCACCGTAAGTATTGTTCGAATGGCGTTCGTCATACATACCGCGGCCGGCCATGGGGTTGTTCATCGTGCGAGGCGTTATGTTTTTCACAAAACAAATGAACGTTTTCGGGTCAGATGCAGAGCTCCTTACCCTTCCACCACCGGAAAAATGATCCCACACTATGTCCAAGTAGTTTTGTCCCCAAAAACCGATTCCGGCTCTAAAGGGGTTAAGCGCGGACCCTCAGACAAAATATAGGTACTGCACTTGTACCACTCCGTGTGTGACATGCGTCGAGCTCCCGTGTCTTCACCCAGAAACTGGTTTCAAATAAAGTATGTACGCTATATCGAAACACACGCGAACAATCTCATGATCTACAGTACGTATATTTCGAGCCATACCGCGAAGCACAAGTCGGATTAGAACGATACTGGGTATATTATTATTCGTACTTCCCCAGTGCAGGAGCGCTCTGTCATTCAGATTTATATTTCGGCCGAAAAGGTGCTGCTACTTCGACTGGTTTGGGATATTGTCAGTACGCTTCCGTGGTGATGTAGGACTACCCTGTAGCCCTATCAACCACCGGCGATTATTGGACTCTAACAGCCGGTGGGATGGGGCGTTTCCCGCAATCTATAATGGTCGAGCCTTAAACCGATTGCGTCGCCGTGTATCCTCCTCGAGATGATGGAACATCGTCGTGGCAAATTCAGAGGGGATTGGAGCTATTTTTTTCTGGCGCAAGTCTTGCGCTCGGTATCGATTCTGTGGAGGCATCTGTTGATTTTGGCGGAACAGGCTTCTCCATCATAATGTTTCTTCCTCTTGGAACCGGATTCGTGGCATCTGCGGGAAAACTCCAGCATCCGTCTTCGACGTATTCTTCAAAAACCGTAAATCGACAAGAAACGCTTCCACACACGTGCGGTACAGCCGGAATGATATTTATTAAATCGAAAATCGACAAGTGCCACTGAGTGCGCTCTATTGCTGTACAAGCCTACGTTTCCCAAGCATGAACCAAGCGCTCGTTTCATATCGTGCAAGAAGGGAAAAGTTAAAGTTCGCCTCGATCTGATGGCTTAGCCCTGCGAAAGCAACACCACAAAACACAACACCACATCTCGGGGCAGCCATAAACTCAAGGAGTGCAGTGCTCTACACGAAATGTTCGCTAGAGCCCCCGATCACCTTCCATGTGAGGCCATAGCTCTCGCCATCGTGGAATCCAAGGTAGCCCATTTCACTGTCCTCGATGTCCATCCGCGCCTCTCCCATATCATTTCTTGCCCTGCCATCGCAGGTCTCGCTGCTGTCGGTGATAACCTGCGAGACGGCGCTGACGTACGACCGCCCATCATCTTCGTCTTCGTCAGGGGCGTTTTTGGATGTGTCCCAGGCGAAGACCTTGTATACGGTGGTGAGGTGTCGGGGAGAAAGGGACGACAACTCAGATTGTTAGCGGTACAGCAGTTACGCGGGGCTGGAAACCACAATTATGTTATAAAAAAACGCAGGAGAACGCGATTAGTTAATACGTTGCCCTGTTGTAGGAGCCTAGACTATATAATAGCAATACACGTACAGTAGTTTGTTTCGCTGAATATCGTTCTTCCAAGATGTGTGCGATACTTCGATCGCGAGTCCTACGGTAATAATATTCACGCACCAAGGATATAGGCCAGTGCCCCCTCCAGGGCGGATAGTACCAGGGTTGTTTTATATACTATAGGTGTAACTACTCATACATATTATTCGAAGGACAGGCTGGTTCAGGCAAGAAACCCCAAAGTCCTTCAGAGAGAGTCAAATAAATGTCCAAGCAGTTTTTGAGAGTTAGACCTTTAATTATTCAAACGTGTTTAATGTGCCCCTGCCGAACCTTTAGCGGATACCTTTTTTTTCCAGATATTTCGTTTTTTGTTCTTTTTTGGAACTTCGGGTCTTAAGGGATCTCAAATTTCCGGCGAGAAAAAAATACACACACACCATTCGTCAAGCGTTCGGCAGAGGCACATCGAACACTCGTGCCCTTTTTCAGGGTCTTTCTCTCAAAAACGGCGTGGACATTTGGACTTTTGTGCGGTAAACGTGCAAAATTACGGCTTCGCCTGGTATTTGCTTGGTTTCAGTGTACGTTCGATTTTGGCCACTTAATATTGGTCCTACTCAGTCAGCTCTTCGAATAGTTGCGTGAAATTTCGTACATACATGCCTTCGAGCACCTGGAAGCGACTCGCCCAGATCCAAAATGGGATGTACAGTTTTTCTTCTTAAGGAAATGCCTTACTATGATCGACCCTTTTGAAGGTCTGTGATCGGGTGGGACAAATGTTCGGCGCGAGCGCCAGTCCTAGGTCCTGAACAAAGAAAAACTGCCTATGTCACTCTCTTCCAGTATTCATGGTGGTCAGAATGATACCAGATATGTCACATTCGAGTAGATATTGTGATCGGCATTCGTGGTTCACAAAAAAATGGGTTTTGTTTTTGCCTGAACCAGCCTGTACGGAAATTATTTGTACGAGACGGTGTTTATTCATAAAAGTATGGCTTCCGTGATCAGCAACCCGGGACCAAAGAAAGGGCAACGCACAAAGAAACACAAGCGATCAATGACATGAAACCCGTTGCCTACAACACCGGGAAGAGTGTCATACCGTCAAACTATCAAGCGATGGTTGGACGAACTGTAAAACGACAAAAGAAAGAACACCCGCCTGTTGATGTATGCTTAATATTCGATCAACCCTGCCAAAACACAAAAGTAAACTGTGGCGTAATACAACAACTTGTAACTTGCTCCCCCCACTGCAATCACCGTGTTTGGTGACAGAGGTCGTCCAGGCAAAACAAGAAACAGCTCGCCTTGGTGCTCAAGAAATCCAAGCTCCCTCCGTGGGCACTCAGGCTGATGTACGTGTCGCTCGTGCTCAGTAGGCGTAGCTCGTCAGCGTCACCTCCGGCGGAGGTACCATGCACCTGATGATCAAAGACGAGGGGGCAGACGACGCGGGGTTGGGGGCGGGGGGGGGCGGGGGGGGTAATATTTTACGGTCTGTTGTCCAGGTTGGAAAGTACTTCCGCCTCACGGGGAATACAGGCGTTGCCCCCTGCACCTACGGCGGAGCCAATAGCCTCACGAAATGGTATGTGCGAGTGTATCCTGTGTTGAGGAAACGCAAGAGATGTGCATCCATCCATATTCAAGAAGTTGTTATGACGTTGCCGCCAGGGTGTTATAGAGCTTGTGTTGACAACCGTCGTCGCGCTGTGCTTGGCATCGTGACGCTCCATGATATATATATATATATATATGTATACGAAGTATATATGTTACTGTTTCTCGAATTGAGGTTCATATTTTCTCAGTGACGGCACTGCTGCGATACACGTACGTTTCGTCCGACCCTCTACACGCGCGCTGGACAATCACACTCATCACAGAAACAACCATGTCTACACCCCGCTCACCACGGGTCACGAGCGATACCCACGACCTCTAGGCTGCGCTATTCGGTATTCTTTGTGACGCGTGACACGTTCGTTTGCGACAAGTCAAGGGAGCGCTATATATACTTCACCCCGACTAAAATAAAACCCACCAAAGGGGGCTTTCATGCGAATAATAAGGTTTTATGTATTCCTCCGCGTCACCTGAAGTGTGATGCCGTCTTCTACGTAGAGGCTCTCGGTGAGAAGCCACGTCCCGGTTGCGTTATTGCTCACGTCACCGCTGTCGGCGTCCACCGCGTAGATTGGCGCGCCGCTGCCCAACTTCTCCCACATTGCCTCGAGCGTAACGCAGCCGCCCCGAGTGTTGCCGTCTTCAGACCTCAGGTACAGGCCCGCCGACGTTGAGGAGTATCGGATAGACACCGTAGTGCTCGGGTCGCACTCTGGTTTAGCGATAGGCTTGTTCGGCGAAGGGGTGTTTGCCGCGGTGGCCCGTCCGGCTGCCAACAGGCCCACGACGACAGCAATCGTCGTTGTCCCTCGAATCATCGTGGTCGCCCGTCTATTCTTCGACAACGTTTGTGCTCACCTCTCGGTATACGATGCGACGAAACGCAGCCAAATGTGCTGCTGGACTGCTGGTGATGCTGTGCGGTAGGAAGAGTGAAGTGAGGGGTGGGGGGTGGGGCAAGCGGTAATTCGTCGGGCTTGTTTGTTGTGGGACGGAAATCGCGGGGTGACTTCTTGCAGAAGATGTGTGATATTGCTGGTACTCCCTGTCAGCGATGATAACCTCGTGGCGGCTTGGTCACTAAATCAATTTCAGTGTACTTGCCACCGCCGGTGTAGATTGAATAGTTTTGGATATATTATATGGAACAAAACCGACAAACACCATACCTATTAATAGATACATGCTGTCATAGATTTTTGGCGTAGAACTGCGAAGAAAATTTGGAAGACCACATTTGTTCTTTCTGAACCCCGATCGCGCGCGGGGCGGAGGCACAATGGTTTCACCACAACATTAGTACCCGTGGTGGCATCGATCATCCGAGCCGGAGTTTCCCCACCCCTCGCCCAACTTCCACAACAAGAAGTGTGTGCTCTGATTTTCTTCAGCCGATGCCACGCACCTGGGCGCAGGCCACATGTTAAAAACACGCAGGCAGAGCTTTACCTATTACTCTATGTTTCAGATAATCGGACCTATCTATCTATGGATCCAAGCACAACAACAGTAGTAGCTGCAAGACAAAGGCCGTCATTTTAACGAAACGATCGAGATCTCTTTTACGGCGGGAACCAACGGAGCCATCGGGGTAATATGTTCTCCAATTCCCAATCAAAGAGTGTGCCCCTCTGATGACAATCACCCCCCCCCCCAACACCCCCCCGCCTCTCTGAACAGCGGACTGTATATATAGCTTGGAATGAATCGGCTCACGACGCAGGCCCGTAAGGGGTCGTACTATTATGAGGGGGCATAGTTAATAGGACCTACAGTAGACACAATAGAACCTACTCTAGACACCGAAACCTATATATTCCCCTATTTTTGCTAACAATATTTGGTCCTATTACTATGGTAGCCTTACCCAAAAGTCGTTTCTTTTCGACGGAACTCAGCGGGGGTAGT
>JAYJME010002765.1:0-13146 GCA_036873775.1 Costaria costata | reverse complement strand
TATGACCATAGACCCTCGTATTCCTACTATGCCGGGACGGAGCACGTCGGGTTTCAAAAAACAGACAGGCACAGGCATTGCGGGCGGGCGGGGGGGGGGGGTGCGTATGGGCTCGGCATGCGTTCGAGAAGCTCTGTGTGTCATACACGTGGATGCCTTAACTCCAGCGGCGCAAATGCACCGGTGATCACCATGCCCAAATGGAAAGTACTTGCAAAGGCGGCAAGGGTTTCCCCCACAAGCGGTAGTATTAGTGCCACCTGAAACCACACATTATGTGTAACTCTCGTCTCGTGGGAATCACTACCTGGAACAACATTACAGACACGCCACGAACATTGAAAAAACTCGTTCGTCTGTCGAAAACAGCGACGTAGACCAAGGAAACCGTTTCCAGCCCCCACGACCTAGAGCTATATATCCGTATCGACTGTGCATATAGTGACAGTGGCATGTGCTATACATAAAAAGTGTCCGGTTTGTCTACACCACAACCGAAACGACGCCTGAACGCATGGGCATGGGTCTACCCGCTCCCCTCAAATGCAACTCTCCGGTCTACCCACTTGTCCATGTGGCCACTGGTTACGGCGGGGGACGCTTCCGTAAAAACAAGGCAGTACAACAAAACGTGGAGCCATGTTAAAAAACGAGCAGGCTTGGTTCATCTGCACTCTCAACTGCGAAGCCTTTGAAACTGGACGGGGGAATGCCCCTGGACGGGTGCGGAGCAGTTTTCGGTGTACCAACTCGAATACAGGCACGCGAGTATTTTCTGGGTTACCTGCATGCTCCGGCGTCACGAACGGTTCCTGAGAGCGGTCTCCTCGTCCTCCTCCCCCTCCTCCTCCTCCTCCTCCTCTGGGGATGCCTGAGCCCCCGGTATTCCAGTCGCGCGTGTTCTGACGATGTTCCTGGGGGTGGGCTGTGCTTGGATACCGGCGACCACGAGGTAGAGGTGCCAGAGCGGTTGTCGTAGACGCAGTTCCGTGTTGCGTATGGCTATATGGCGCCTGATCTCTCGCCCCATAGCGTTCCGGGAGAATGGCGGGGTCCGCTGACGAGTCAGCGCTGTCGGTATTGCCGCCTCTGCGCTGAAGATCCGACCTCACAGCAGCAGAAGCGGTGCCACCTACGGTGATTCAATGTTATCCAACGCCAGCAAGACGTTAAGATTATTTCGCCAATTCGATATTCTGCGGGTTTGAGCCACATTGCGAAGTGATACCGTCACGTGTGGTCGTCTGGTCTGTTCGTTTTTTGAAGGATAGTCCACTGAGCTACTCCGTCAGCTCTCAGAGGCTTGATCAACCCCGGAGAAGGTTATCGGTGGGAGGGCGAATTGAGCCCAAGGGTACTTATTTTGTTCGTTTATAAAGGATAGTCCCCTGAGCTACTAAGTCAGCGCTGGCTGAGTAGCTCAGCGGACTATCCTTTATAAACAAAAATGGTCAGTGCCACCGTCCCTACAGTACCGTGAATCCTAATCCAATCGTACTTACATATCCCACCCGCCAAAAAGTTGACCCCCGCACCACACCACATCCACTTGAGTGCAAGCCTCACCAACGCGTCGATTGCCTCGAAGCCCATTGCCAACCGAAAACCCCCCTTCCCAGGTAGCTAAGCCGCCAGAAACACGGTTGTCTCCCCCCTCGGAGCTGTCCGAGTCAGACCCAAGGTCCATTTCTAGCCGTAGGCGTGGCCGTCTCGCCGCCGCCCCGGCAGACGGCTGACAGTGAAGGGCGGCGTCAACATTTCGAAGGATCGGGGCGTTTCCTCTTTCACGCATTCCGTATGGTGCAACGGGTTTCATAGCTCTTCTGGGGGCGTCGTCGTGGTCCTGTTGAGAAGATCCTCCTCGGGGATCTGAGGCGACGGAGAAGCCGGGGGATAGGAAAGGCGCTGTTTTTTTGGGAGGAAATCCTGTGCCGTTTTGCGGTTGTGGCAGGCATTTTTGTCGGAGCTGAGGTGGTTTACGTGATGCGGTTGTCATGAGCAGGTTGTTCACAGAAAAAGTTTAGAAACACCATGGCCTTGCTTACTGTACTCGTGGCCCGCTTACCAGACTCCGTTAGGTCCACCTGCCAACCGTTTTGGGCGGGGGGGGTTATCACTTCGCCTCCGTGTGAGAATCGAAGGGTCCGTTTCGAACTGCCGTACGCAAGCATTGAACCTGCACGCAGCTGACGAGAAAGAAAGGGGTGCCGGGGGTAGTGGCAGCTAAGGGTCTAGCCGCCGGGGCTCATATAAACCAATGCACTGGTAACGTGTTGAACTATATACAGGTAGGCGACAAGGGGATATCGCACTATATTTTTGTCGGCCGCAGAAAAGGGATGTGCGGGAACCGCGAACTGATATGAGGGGTTCAATCGAGGCTCCTTATCAGCAATATGTCAACGGGACGAACGACGAGCTGCGAAAGGCTGTGTGGTAGGGCCAGAGGTCAGATACAACGAGCTTACGTACCTGGTACGAAATAGAAACGCTTCTCTGCGGCTGCAAGAGGCCTGTCAGGAAATTGCGTGAAGCCTGCGGTGCTGTGGTATATATCAGAGTATTGCGATATTGCAAGTACATTCGGGGTACCTGACCCTGTTGGTTTGCCGGGGAAGATCGCGTACACTCCGTCGTACTTTATGCCTGGTTTCAAAACTTCAAACTTCAGGTTGACAGGCAGACCGCATCAACAGGCAGGGGTACACAATCATCCTGCCAACACATACAAGTGCAGCCAATGCATGCGTGCCCAATCCAATGCCCGGGCCAGGTTAACTCCTCAACCGATCCACGGCTTTCTACTGCTTTGTAAGGCATCGCGATTGCACTCGAAAGGCCGATTTCGAATTGAAAAAGCGCGGCAAGGGCAGGTGCAAATCATTCACCATCTTACAAAAACAAAAAATAAAATAGACTAGTTGTTGTCAGGGCTTCGCCGCTAAACTTGCTTGCAGTATAACCGCAGTCAGGCAGTGACGAACGACCGGCGTTTGGGCGCGCATCGAAATGAGCAGGTTGCCTCGCGAGGCACAAATCATTAAAAGAGCATACCACTTCCTCAACGCGGCATTGGGTGAGCTGCTCGTAGAATCGGAGCTCCACAATTCAAATCTGAAAGCTACAACATGATACATCAGAAGGGAAGAGACAAAATGCGGCGATAGCGCGAGACTCTATTCACCACGGGGGAGTTTCGTCGCGGCCAGAGGAGGCCACCGCCGTTGCCGACCCAGATGAGTGTGCTGCTGCCGTATTGGTCGGGAGGGCGAAGGATGCAACGAAGTGCGATGTGTGCGATGTGACCGTGCCTCAATCTATTTCGCCGCCCCGCTAAAGAAACGCAAAATATATATTCCATGAAACCCTTTCCGTCCATCTCGTCTTCAAGAAACAAATATCAATCTGCTCGTAGGCTTAGTGTGGGTGTTTCCTCGTCGACTACTGGTATGTGTCTACTGGATCCACTGGCACAAGGACGGGGTAGCCGGCTTCGACGGGAAGGCCCGCTTCGACGGTAAGGTTCGCCTCCATGGCAAAGCCCGCTTGGACGGCCAGAACCACCGCCGTTGACAGTGGTAAGATTCCCGCCGCACAAAGCGACGGGCCCATTGCAAAAACTATATTAATATTAATAGTACGTTTTGGCTCTTGCTCTTGCCACCTCACGAGCTTTGAAATGATGAAACAAAAATTGCCGTTGGTGCGAGTAGTTGGTGTGACCCCACCAGCGTTTTGTGTCGAGGTCGACTGCACGGCGAGTTCTCAATAGACATAGTGATGGATACTACATGGTTATCGCTTGTGGGATGGTTGCACGGCGGGTATGTCGCAGTTTGCGGTGCATTGGCACGCACTGCTGTTGCGCTGCTGCTGCTGTAAGCTTTCGGTATGCAAGCGACCAATGACCTGCCACTCAAAGCTCAACCAAAGTCCCCAAGTCAAAGAGCCATCAGTTTCAATCTACCAGGTGGCATGAAATGGCATCAGCACTACAGATTGCCACGTGTCATACCTTTTGCCAACCATGACAGGCAGGGTACATAGATAGCTGGGTACGGGATGGCTAATGGTCGACACTTGCCACGTGTACGTGCCACTACAGTAGTACATAGTAATACATGGGGCACACCAAAAACCAAGTGTCTGAGCGTCCGCGAGCAGAGACATGAGGTCGGGAATGCGTAATCCGTTCACATTGTAGTTTTCAGCCTGGTGACACTGTCCAGGAGTTACAACAGTAGTAGTCTACTACTCCTTGTGGACAACAAGTAAGGTGGAGCCGGCATGTATGTGAACGGGATCGCAATTTCCCGACCGCATCCCAAATTCCTTCGTGCCTCCACCAAACCTACGGTGGCGATAGCGGGATCGTCAGGTGGTGTTGTTTCTTGTATATACTTCCGTGCGTAGTGCTGCTTCATATTCAAATCAATTTGAAAGATATCAGCGACAGAGAGAGAGAGGGACAGCAAAACTGCACAAAGTAGCCACACAAACCAAGCTGAAGCAACTTGCAGCTGTGCAGCTTCAACACCATTCAGCTTGCAATCAGAGTAGGAAGCTATTAATAGGCAGAGTACCTACGGCTA
Organism: Costaria costata; assembly: GCA_036873775.1. Lineage (NCBI taxonomy): Eukaryota > Phaeophyceae > Laminariales > Agaraceae > Costaria > Costaria costata. Next base: position 8,554 of record JAYJME010002765.1, on the reverse strand, counting down.
TACTACGTATTAATGTAGAGCGGTGAATGAGGCAAGGCTACCTCGTACTCGCCGTAGGCAGTGTGCGTTGGAAGGAACAACACTGAAAAAAAAAAAAAAACGCCGCAAAAATCACACACAGCAGCTGCACCGCCACCAAAAACCACACCGCAGCACGGCGACCGCGGCCAACTCGAGACGGCTTGCAACCAAACATGTCACACGCATTAGCCCCAGCCAGCCCGCTTCTGCAGAGACGGCGGTTTTGTGGAAATCGGCCAAGTGCAGCTCTCGCAATCAGTGAAAACCACAAATGTTACACATACACAGCAGTACACCGCAGACAGACAGACAGACAGCTGAAGAAGAGAACGGAAGCCTGTACTCGCCCCGCAATGAAGAGGCTTGTTTTACCACATTGCAAGAAACGGCCTCGTTACTACTAATAGAAGTACGTACGTATATAGTATGAATCCTTCTTGCTTCTTCGATTGCCGAGTGTGTGGACGGGATGCCATGCCAGCAAGTGAGCGACGGCCTAGCTACTCGAGGCACGGCAGTTGGTACTACAAGTTTCAATATAAACAGATTTTAGATTAACTGCAAGAGGTTAGCACCTCGTTTGCCACCATCATCGCCGCGATGGTTTTTGCCGTACTAATCTCTAATGCCAAAACATCCCACAACCGACCCCCCCGCTTCCGTCCCACGGCGTGCTGCATACAGCACCCAGCAAGAGGCGAACTGACAAGCTGTAAAGTTAAACAGTACAAGGAAGAAGCGCGCACCCTGTTTAGTTCCCTGCTGCTGTTCCGGCGCAAGCAACGACCCTCTTACCAGTCCCATCTGCTAAGACACAACGAGAGAAAACCGTCCCCTTCGCGTCAAAATAGCTAGTCACAGGGCAACAAATAAAAAGAGGTGCGCGTCACATGCACGCTGGAATGCCAAGACCCCTGATCAAACCTCGGCGTGCTTACACAGCGCCGAGGCAAGAACCGCGATCAAAACGCACGAACCGCTATCGAAAGCGAACGTGCAGCTATCTCTACGCAAACACCCCGAACCCTTCGTCCGGCCAACAGCCACCACGCCGTGCCTCTTGGGCGCCATGGAGCGCCCCATCAGCAGCACCGTAGATAGGCCGGTGTAGGACAACTTTACGAGCAGTCCGTTCGGTGTCACGAAACCGATGTAGAACGACTCGACCCGCAGTCCGTTCGGTGCCACGAAACCGATGGAGGACACCTTGACGAGTAGGCCATTACTAATCACGAAATCGACGTGCTCCCTCCAACGGTATCTTGCCCTCGAACACCTCTCCGACAACGGAAATTGTTAAAACCATCCGTATTCCACGACTCAAAACATCACCAGCACAGTCAAGATAGTTAAGCTTAGCCCTATGTAGGAGGACGAGCGCGCACCAAAGCACGCAAGCTCGCCCTCACACGAGGGGTCGTCACCTTGGCACCCTCTCGTATTTTCTGGCACTCTTTCAGCACCCCCCCTTCCTCCTTCCCCGTCCTAATCTGCCCAGTGGGCCCTACAGTAGGCCTATAACAACGAAAGACACAAGTAGGCCCTCCCGTAAAAGACTCCCTTTTTGAAAGGTGCATCAGTGCCTCGTGACTCGCGGGGAAAAAAAAAATGGCGCTTCTATGTCTTTGGGATTTTGCCGCCTCCCCTGGTAGGCCTAATCGTAACACACCCCGTCAAAAGCGGTGGCGCGTGAACAACACCAATCCCCCCTATTATGGTTAGGAAGCGCCACGTCATGGCTCGGGCGTCTCCCCACTACGCGTGAAGGCAAAATCGTAACTCGTCAAAAAAAACAACGGGCGCACCACGCCGCGTCTCGCCTACCCGCCAACCCGGCAGAAAAACTGAGTACCCTGTCAATGCGTTGGCAAGCTGTCGACAACCCCCGTGGTGCCGATAACGTGACCAACTCGGAAAATCATAAAATATTTTACTACTACTGCTAGGGTAGGCTCCGTCCGGAAAAGGCGGCCGAAGGCGGCCCAAGAAACCATCGATTTTTAGAGGAAATCGCTGTTCACGATGCGAAGTCCGCGACAATTCTACTCCCGCATACATTGCTTGCTGTATACGAACACCCCACGAGGGCTTGCCCGGGGGGACCCCAACCCCGGACTCTGACAAAACCGATGCATAAACTGCTGAGCAAATTTCGCGCTTGCATCGATCGATCGTCTGCTCGCTTTGCAGATAGCCTGCACGTGAAAACAAAAAACAAAAAACAGGAGGGATGGCACCCCCATAACTATGAAAGACTTCACCTAGAAAAACAACTGCTATGTGGCGCGACATCCACACTCGTTCAAATCCATCAAGACGCACTGTTGTCGGACACACGATCGTTCGCGAAACATGAAGCGTCTGCGCGACACCCAACGCGTGACAATCTACCCCCCCCCCCCAGGTTAAGCCGAGACGCGGAAGACGAACAGCGGCTTGCTATAAAAAAAACTATTTACTTTTTTTTTCTGCGGCGTTTCGCCCCCTTCGCTCTTAGCCACCCTACACAAACAAAAACGGCAACAAAAACAGCTCAAGGCGCCGACAAACGTGGTGCGTCGGCCCCAGGCGGCGGCAACCAATCACACCACGCTTCCAAACAGATGACCAATCATACGACGTCGGCCGACCACGGCAACCAATCGCAGTACGCCGGCCATCCACGGCACCTTATCAAACGCGGTCAGGCATCCACGACAACCAATCACATGACGTCGTTGTTTGGTGCCGTTCACACGGCGTCGTCTACGAAGAGTGGCGTCAACTCGGCGATGACACCTCGAACGACATTTTCCCTCTGTCTACGACAAAGCCACTACCTTTCGAACCGGGCTTACCCTACCAACGACACCCCTTCGTACAGCATCGAGTCCGTGAACTTGAAGTTTGGCGTGGTCCAAGCCTGCACAAATCGCGGAAACACCACAGATATCGCCACGAAAAGAAAATGGGTGAGCGAGATATTTGTTTTTAGTTACATATGTGGCACTTCTCCACCAATCAAGGCAAAAGGGGTAGGAGAGAGTTTATTTCAGATACATGTGGCAGATGTGTCTCCATCAGTCAGGCCAGCAACCAACCCATCTCCCCGTCAAGCCGCTGCCGCGGAAAACGGTGCGGGAGGCAACAAAGTGGCCCGACACTGCGCAAAGCTCCAGCGGGTTTAAACCCAAACACATGCTGCGCGTGCGACGAACACAGGGTCTGCCTCGGCGGACACCGCTAAACCGGATAGCTGACAAACTCGCCCGCCGTACGTAGCATTATGGGAAAACATGGTATTTAGAAATTAACGGTGCCAAAAAACGTAAAAATGGGGGCATATAACGTACTGGTATCGTATGGTTATAGGGGCCCATGTCGCGGGTTCTGATTGCTACCCCCGGTGTGATACTAGCCCCGTGTACGACAGCTCGCCCCGTGGGTCTCTCTCGCTTACGGCAGCTCTCACGTCACTCCGATGAACCGGGGCTTAGCCAATTTGGGACCCCGAAATAGCGAGCTAACCAATGACAACGTTGGAGCTACCAACCGTCTACGAGCAGCGTGAGCGCCCAGCAGCACGCGGAGGATTATGTTGCGTCTGGGACGTACGAGTCCTAGAATTTTATCTCGGACACCAACTTGTACCATCATGCCATCATCATCATCATCATGTCATCCCCCAATCACGCAGTGGCCGTTGCGGTAGTCGTCCCCATTAGCGCCAATTTTTCCCTCTGAAATCCCAAGAGGGTTTAACGGTTCACACAAGCTTGTTGTATGATTCACGTATATATTCTCCAGCTCCACTCGCAAGAGCTTTTCGCATGACAAGCATTTGAGCCCCTACGAACCTGTTTCGCCCGTCTCCCTCACTTTGTTCGGTAGATGCTGATGTTGGCGTCTAGGGAGGGGCAGCAGTGAAACACCAGCCCCCTTCGGTCTTGGCCCCAACTCAATGCTTTCAGTCTTAGCTCCTACTTAACGCCTTTAGTCTTAGCCCCAACTCTACGCCTTCAGTTTTAGCCCCTACTTAACGCCTTCAGTCTTAGCCCCAACTCTACGCCTTCAGTTTTAGCCCCTACTTAACGCCTTCAGTCTTATAGCCCTGCTAACCTGTTTCGCCGTCTCCCTCATTGCTCGGTAGGTCCTGATGTTGGCGTCTAGGAAGGGGTAGCAGTGGTACACCAGTCCGTGCTTCTCGGCCAGCTTGGCCACCCGCGACTGCACGGTCCTCAGGTTGTATCTTGGCAGCTTAGGGAACAGGTGGTGCAGCGTCTGGAGCGACGGTAGGGAAGAAGAGGAGGCGGAAAGGGAAGAGGATGTGCGTCCGAGAGATAAGCGAACTGTTCACACGTCGGATAGATCACTACCTAAAAAATCTACACCCTAGCCAAAATAATCGAGAGCCTCACCTAGATAATCTAGACCCTAACTTCAGAGTATCTATATCCTACCTTGCCGTTGTGATATGTTGTGCAGGATCATGAACAGCACAGATCCAACCCAGGAAACATGCACTAGACGATTCAGATCGTACGGCTCCCGCCCGGCAACACGGGCTAGATCCTACAGATCAGGAATCTATCTGCCCTGAAATTTCTAGATTATGAAGAGGAAATCGATGATCTGCCTGATGGCGTGAGATTGGTGCAGCTGGTGCATGCTATGTTTTGTTCATGCGAGCGGGTTGTTGTCGTCTAGCTTCGAGCCGAGGCTGAGACCGGCACCTAACGACATTTTTAAACGAAGAACCAAATTATAGAGAAATAAAAAAAACCCCGAAAAAACAAAACGAGAAAAAAATGAGATCAAAACAAACGTTTGGCCCGCCTACACCATAAGCAGACAAGGCACAACTGACCCCTGTCCGTGGTAAACAGACAGCGTACGGTTTCCGTACAGTACCAGCCCTCTCACAAAAAGCCTGAAATCGGAATCAGGCCGACTTTCTCATTCTGGGCGCGCAAGAAAGCGCACTTTCTTGCGTTGCACTTTCAAATTTCGGTTGCCTGCTGTCAAGCCGTCCGATGGCAGTGGTGCCATGGCGTCTCGGGCCCAGGCCAACCACATGAAGGGGTCAAGCTTCTTAAAACTGAGGCAGTGGCTAGGTTTACAGCTTTCCCGTTTTGTTCATTTTTTTAGGCTAACTTTCCAGAGGGCATCACGTCTTATGAGCGGGCCGGTACTGTAGGGCCTCCCACCTGGAACTGAAGCCCTCCGTGGAACCAGTCCATCCATCGGTAGCAGTCTACGTCCAGCGTTGTGTTAAGCTGCGTCACTACCCACCCTTCGGCGTCGTCGCTGAAGAATGGAAAGAGGGACCAAGACGACAGGGCAACACGGCGAGGAGTAAACAATAAACAGGCGTTTTTAAGCTGCGGCGGGAAAATGGAAGGAGTTGGATACCGCGCGCGAGACTCAGCCCCGCCCTCGATTTTTAAGCACTGGGGGAGTTAGCCCCCCCCCCCCCCTCCATCGAGATCTTAACGTTCAACCCTTTTACACATCATACTGAGCACGATTTAGATAATGTGAATTATATTCTAAACTGCCGTTACGGGCTTTTGCGCAGAATTTGTACAGTGCAGATCCAACCCTGGAACGTGCGCTAGATCCAGCAGACTATACGGCTTCCACGCGGCAACATGAGCTGCATCACTAAGATCAGGAATGTGTCTGATCTGAAAGATCTAGATCACGGTGTGGGGATCGGAGATCTGCCTAATGCGTGAATCCTTCCACTATTGCGAAAGCTATCCTACACAAATTCAACGTAGTTTATCAACAACAACAAAAATGGTGCCGTTGTGAAAGGGCGAAGGGTAATGCATAGACTTCTGCTAGTTCCACAAGGACGCGTCTCCTTCCATTCCATTGCCCACCCTGCTGCAGAAACATATCCCGTCTTCTCTACCCATGCTACTTCTAAGACGACTCCGAACCCCGTCCGGCCCCGTCTCCACAGAGAACAGACGCCTGCCTCCCCCGGCAACGACAAAACAAACCCCGACGAGTGCAGGTGGTACCGTTTGATCGGCGCAAGCTCTATTCAACACAAAAAAAACTGACCAAAACAAATGTTGCCTCGCCCTTCGATACTACAATCAGACAAAAGGCTGCCGAAGTATCAGACACGGCTTTCAAAAAGCTTGGAAGCACGCCTGCATGTTTGTACTCAAGCACGCCGAGGCGTCTCCGGCCAAAGCGCGTGACCGATCGAAATAACAAATCAGTATATATCTACAGTACGTACTACCTGGTATAACATAGTACACAACAAAATCCATCGTTCGGCGCCTGTTCACAGGTTCATAGTGGAAAGGCTAAAAAGGGCTGGCCCCTGCCGCCAGTGCATTAGTTTCTTCCTTCCCTCACCGGTACTGAGGCTGCTCGGTCACGTCCATCGAGAAGTGGCTGAGCGTGATCTGCACGTGGAGGATGCCCGACACGGCATGGGACACCAAGAAGTACCCCGCCCGCGGCCACGCGCCCTGCGAGATCACACACAGCGCCGTCACGCGGGGTCGATAACGGCCGTCAGAAGACAGGGAGGGCTACATTCAACACTTGCGGGAGGATATGCATATCATTGTAACCACGAGGTGCAACGTACAGTAGTAGGACTGGAGGATTTTATATTTGGCTACTGTAGAAATATAAATGTATACTTCGTATATATATAGATCTTGGTTTTGTTTTCCTACCTATGGTACCTGTAAATTCCTTGTGCCTCTGCATGAGATCGGGCTAGATTATGGCGACAAGCTATCAATAGACGAATGTAAGAACAAAAAACAAAACGATAAAAATGATGCCAGGTGCAAAAACTAAATAGCTCTGCAGCAAGAGCACCCCCCCACACACCTGGAGATGGCTGCAGAGGAAGGCGTTCCAGGAGAAGAACACCAAGAAGGAGGCCAGCTCGTGGACCCTGTTCTTCGCCCTCTTCTTGGTCAGGACGAACACGATCGACTGGAGGTACAGGAAAGAACGGCTCACGCACCTAACCGCCGACACCACCGCCGCCGCCGCCGCAGTCAAGCACGGCAAAGACGCGACACGCGAAGATGAAAAAAAAACGCGGCACGATACACCGATCCCGAGGGGAAACCGCAGCAAGTTTAGAATTAACAAGTGGTCAAGAGACAAAACAAAAAAAAAGCGGGGCAACAGGCAGGATTGGGGAGGAAAACTCGGCGCAATACACCGGCCTGGCGAAAAAGCGAATAAAAAGGCGTTTGACGCAAAATACTCGACGCGAGAATACAACGTGGCGCAACACACAGGAAATGGCGCAATACATTCGACGAGGAGTGGGGAACGTGTGTACACGGAGGCAAACGAAAATACGAGAGTAAAAGACGCTACAATACATTGGTCGAAGCGTGGGGATGTAACCGCAAAGACAGTAACTTAGTGTGATGAAAAGATGCCGCTTACTACATTGGCCGAAAGCGACCGATGAACGAACAGGCCCCCACGGGACACACGCCGGCATGCAAGGCGAAAAAATGGGAGAGCATCGCCGCGTGGGGTCGCATTAACACTCGTAGTGTTGGTAAGCAACTAAAAAAACATGTTTAGTGTTGCTTATTAAGCATTATTTTTTGGTAAGCATAATCGAAGCAACAAAGCCGTGTGCTTATTTGCTTAGGTTTGCTGCATGGATTTAGTGTGGTGTATTGAACGCCAAACAAATAATGTGCATAGGTTTTAGCATGCGCATTGTAAACTGTATACGACAAATATATATATGTACGAAGTATGTGGCTAAGCGTAGAAATAAATGGTACGGGTTTTAGTATACAATACTGAAACCCATGCAAACCAAATAATCAACTTATACGCTCAACCAAGCAACAAAAATCCCCAAAAAACAGTAAGCACAGCAACTCCTTTTTGGAGTTGCTAGCCAACGCTAATGAACAAGCAGAATACTTACCAGGTATCATACCAGATACCTTACTAGGCAAGGCAAACGGTAAGCTTCCGAGTTTCGTGTGTGACACCTGCCCCCGGTTAGAGGGAATCACGGGCACGCCGACCAGCAGCAGCAGTGTATCACACCTGTGTCCAGTTGTAAGGCGGAATCACGAGCAGCTTTGAAGTGGTGCAGTGCATGACACCAGGTCAGAATATGGGGGGGGGGGTCAGTGACGCCCTCCCCATCAAGCCCAAGCCAGTTCTATGCCGCGTGCCGTTGCCCTTCAAGTCTCGTCCACCCAAACAAAACCCTACGAGTACGAAGAGGAGGAGGAGGGGGAGCAGGCTGCAGCGTGACAGAAGTTCGCGCAAGCCCCACAGCCGAAGTCTTGCTTGTCCTTCACCTCCTATTGTTTTCCTCCCTCTTTATCTCCCTCCCTCCCCTTCCCTGCCTCCGCCTATCGATATCTCTCTTTCTCTCGCCCTCCCTGCACCTCTCCCCCCCTCTATATGTATATATTGTATATATATATATATTCGTATATACGTTGGGTTGTCTTCGGTTGGCAACGACGCTGTAAAACACGCCAGTCACTGCGTAAGCTGGACAACCAGCATGCCGTTT
>JAYJME010002764.1:0-13146 GCA_036873775.1 Costaria costata | reverse complement strand
GTGCGTACCCGCGGGGTTTGCATGTCAGGAGGGGGGGAGGCGGGGGGCGCGGGGTTACAGCCCACGAAGTAACCTTAATACGGCTTGGCGAAATATATACATGCACCTCCTCCAAAAATATGCTGGCATTATATCATACCTGTTGCATGCTACAAATACTCTCGCATCAACCATATTGATGGTTAAAAAAAATGCTTGAACACGGTCAGACTAACCGCTAACCGTATTGACACATTTTTTTCTTTTTACACAGAAATTCTGTCAGAGGCCGCGATTGACACTGGAAACTGTTGTGTACTTGGTGCTACGAATCAAGACCACGTCTCGCTCGCACCATGGTTCCATAAAAAAAAGACACGGCGTACAACTTGCAACGCACACGCCTTCAGACAACAACGCCGTCACAGCAACAGCAACAGCCATCGACACAACAGCAGCCACAGCTGTCAACACAGCAGCAACAGGCGCAGACACAGCGACGCGCCGATGGTCTGTGCCACCACGAAGACGACAGCCCTGCCTCCCACCTCCTTGCCCCCCCGCCCTCGTCTTGGAGAGGTCTTGCAGCAGCAGCTGCTTGGCCGCGTCGATGTACGCCTCTCTTTCTCTCTCGAACTCCGATGCCTGTTATTCCGGTTTGACGGTACAAATACGAGGACAGAACGGATACAACACAACAAATGCGGTTAAACAAAACGCCTTCCATGTCGGGGTATCGGGGTACATTCCAGTAGCTCTTTTTGTGTACAAGAGGGAGCGGGGCGTGCCATAATAGCGAGCTACTCGACCTATGTATCACTCTATGTACTAGCTCAACAGGAGGAATCAGTCGCGGGATGATCTACGCTTTTTTTTTCTCTACACTTTGGGGTTAGTCAAGCTCAAGCTCAAGGGCAAGGTGTTGCTGAAGGACAGTGTGGGGTCATTTTCTCGAATCTACGAGTATGTACTGCTGTATATACTTGCGAAGTTCCAAACACGGCTCAATCGTCCGTGCTGTCTGTGGCTGACCAGCCGCACCACCACCACTGCCACAACGATTACAGTTCCCAAGACAGTTTCTGTACGAGTCTGAGCACGCTGAAGCTCCGAGGATGCTTTGTTCCCGTGTTCGCTACAAACGTGCCTACGAATAAATTACCGGAAAAAACGCCTTTTCGCTCGTACATATATGAATACTCGTACATCATGAAAGGGAAGCATCAGAAAGCAGCGGCGGCAGCAGCAGCAGCAGCAGTAGCAGCAGCGGTGCATGAAACACAGTAACAGTATGCCGAGTACTGGTATATGACAGCAGCAGCGGTAGCAGCAGTATAGTGTGGGGTAGGGTGGGGTGGGCTGCGCGGGCCACCCTTGAGTGCGAAGCGGGAACGTCAAGTCCTGGCCGCGTTGATGTGGCACAAAAAAAAGCGACCGGCTGTGTCGCTCACGAAAATACGGAGGGGTTGTGCAATAAAGGAATACCAGGGTGCCACATGAAAAACTTGCTGCGACGTCAACCCGGCCAGGACGTGACGTCCCCGGTTCGCACTCACGGGTGCGTGCCCGCGCAGGCCTATGCCTGTATAATAAATCATTCTTCGAGGTTCAGCATACAATTACATCCGTAAATGTAAGGACCGTTTATTTATTAATATCAATAAACAAACGGTCCTTATATTACCATACATATTGGTAGAGCAACTCAGGGGACTCCAACTCCGACATCGTTGCTGTGGTGCGGCTGGTCACACTCACACAGCACAGACGGCAGATGACAGAGCAGAGCAGTGTTTCGGAGCTTGGAAGCAGTTTCTTTCGTAGGCATCCCTGTGTCCCCTCGGTAGCACCTTCACGCGAGGTCAGGTTGCGCACAAGGACGCGGCGGTTGATGCTCGCTCAATCCACGCTCCTCACTCCGCACCCACGGGCATCGCAGAGATTAGAGATTATTAGACCACTCGTCCACAACGCAGGTCTATACACCAGTAGCCGATTGAGGCCGCCCCCCATACACCACCAACTCCTCTACGTACCAGCTGGTCTCTCCCAAGCTATCCCACCGAGAGTCCACGCTACCACCTGCTACTGGTATACCAGGTGCAGCAGTGCGTTCAAGTGCAACAAGTAAAGCGGACTGCCGTTGGGATCTGGTTGCAACACAAACAAGCAGAAATTCCGCCAAGTTTGCTGACTGGTTGACTGGAACCAACAACGCCAAGGCTCACCTTAACCCTGATGGACTCCGCAAGTCTCCTCTCCGCATCACGCCCGGTGCCGGTCTCTCCCAAACTGTCCCATCGATAGTCCATGCTACCACCTACCAGGTGCCTCGTACCACCACGAGGTACCACGAGATGGGAGGCACGAGTACGATTTCAAAGGTGTTGTGGTTTCGATCTTCGAACCGTAGACTGGAACAAGTCCAGCCCTCTCTTTCTCCTGGGACTGCCTTCTTTCAAATCACCCCAAGGAGTTCTTCCTGGCACCAGGTGATACTTCACTCTGTGCTCTAGGCACTGATGGCACGAGTGACGGGTCAAGAGTCTGCGAGTTGCGAGTTGCGGCGATTTCCACTTTTTGAAATGCGGGATTTCGTAGAGTCTTGCGATGTCTTTCTTTCCGTTTCATAAATTATGACGGTTTCGTTTGGTGCCCTGACCAGCCGACAATCCGACGAGTCGACGGTTGACATGCAGCAAGCAGTTGCCAGCAGAATCGCGCCCACACAATCTTCGGTCTTTCGTCCAAAGGGTAACGCAATTCACTTCGGGGTGTATACCCTCACGCTTTGCTTCACCACCTCGGGCCTTCTTGGAGTTCCTCGGCCTCATACTCGTCCGGCACTCTACCTCCAGGTTTGATTTTCTGTTCTCCTGCTTGTTTTCGACGGGTCGGTAATTGTTGCTGTTGCCCTCTCTGAAACCGAGCTCGCGGTATACATAAAACCCAGGTACGAAAACCTACCTGGTGTACGATTGTTGCACGGCCGGTAGTATTTTGAGTGCAGGCATGAACATTTTTTCAGTGGCCGCTTGGACGTCGGAGGGAACACCCTTTCCAGCAAGTTGCGGCGGCGATGTGCTCCAGATGATTGTGAACCGATATCGCATCGACGCCCTCCCTCCGCCCAAAAACGTGACAGCAACGCCTGGCGTTGAGGTGACGAGTACAAACGCACGTTCATGTGTTCACGTTTTTGTTTCGGGGCGAGACTTGCTACGTACAGCGGAACAATCACAAAGCGCCGCTCGAACGCAAGGCTACCAACAAAAAAAAAACGCGTCCCCAGCTATATTGTACCAGGTATACTGTACCTGATACGTATACAATTGCCAGCACATGATAAAAAGTGCGTGATCAGTACTTATTTATTTACCGAGTACACAGCAGTACACAGTGTAGTATGTATGGCTTGTTTGGTGGCCCAGACACTATGGCAGCTTGCGCGAGAGAAGACATCCGCGCGACACGGGATGTACAGTGCGCGACAGATGTTAAGAATCTCTTATTTTTGGCCAGACTAGGATTCTTATGTTAAGACTGGTTGTGTTCCACACTATTTTCAGTACCAAGAGGTCGCATTCTACTGTTTCCCCTAAATCTCAGCCTCAAATTCTTAATTGTCAGATTCTTAACATCTGTCGCGTACTGTATCGCGCCTTGGAAAAAGACGACAGTCACGGAGAGGCTCAAGGTGCGGCAGGCCGCCGGCAAGGTATACCTCGGCATGTGAAAATCATCAACTGTTCGATGTTTTAGTACTCGTGTTTTTGTTTTGGCAACCTACAACTAACGTTGGCAGGTGGACGGGTCAACAAAGAACCCAACTAAACAGCAGCTCTGTACTATGCTTCACCCGAGACAGCGCTCAGCGCAGGGAAGACTAAATATCACAAACTCTCTAAAAATAGTGGATGATCGTGTGAATCGGATACTGGCGCAAAATCAAGCTGGAAGGAAAACACGAACACCAGAGAAAGGCACACATATTATACGAAGTATGGCACGTAGGTTCTGGTGCTGCATCGCAAGCAATTGTCGGACATGTCATCCACACCTACGTTTGAAGTAGCGACTACTCCCTTTTTTTCTTCTTGTTTTTCATTCCATTTGATATATTCGCCCTTCTTTCTCTCTCCCTCCTATAGTAGTCGTAACTCAGATCCAGCGTCACTAAACAGGCTCTTCTCTCCCCTTCCCCACTACGGTGCGTGCCTTGCATTTTTATTGTGAGAAGAGTTCATCATTTTCTTCCCTTGTCGAGTCGAACTGTGCCTACATACAGCTACACGCTATCAAGAGTCTCCATTTTTTTCTGAAATACCGTCCTCGATGAGAATCGAACTCCGGCAGGAGACCTCAGTGGTATCGCGGTTTACCACTATTAATATAACCCAGGGGTGACTTACAGAACGCCAACGTTGATCAGAGTAATCCGCTCATGTAAATCGACGGCCGCTGCGAACCCTGTTTGTGGACAATCGCTCGCAGCAAACACTGTGGAATATTAATAGTAACTACTGTACTGTAGTAGAGTAAAGGCTATCAATTCGCCCTGACGTCGGCACTATGTACTACCTACCCGACGACGCGTATACATTGCCAGACACTCGTTTTCGCCGGCGGAAATCTCTCGACCACCTCAGCCCTTCGCGTCCGCCTTCTAATATTTACGGGGGACCATAGTTTATAGGACCTGCTGTAGACCCAATAGGACCTACTGTAGACACCAAACCTATATATTTCCCTATTTTTGCTAACAATGTTTGGTCCATAGTTAGCAGGACCTACTGTAGACACAATAGGACCTACTGTAGACACCAAAACCCATAGATTTCCCTATTTTTGCTAACAATATTTGGTCCTATTGCTATGGTCCCCTGTAATACCGCCGCCGGAAACGTCAGCCAAGCACTCCTCCTACAGATTACTCCAGAAGCGAGGGGAACCAAGCACACAACAACGCTCCTTCTAACCACCAGGTACCAAATACGTACGTATTCACAGTTGTTTTGGTCGTACAGAATGATAACGAATACATACTAGAGTTCAATATCATGCGTACATTACCTTTTTAGTTCATTTCCCTTGGTTTTCTTCCTCTTTCTGGAATATTGGTGAGTGATTGAAGGGAAGCTCATGCTTGCACATTGGCAAAAATAACAGCAACAATAACGTTGACGCTGGGTGGTCTGCAGTAGAACTACGGCTCAGGACACGATGGTGAAGATCACAATTACACCTGAGGGTATCTTGCCAGGTATCCGAGAAAATGGCTGGCACACCCTGTGTACAAGAAAAATACAACTAACCCTAACCCTAACCCTAAGCCAGTCAGACTCAATCAACCATTGGTCAGCGTTAAGCTCTTTGTCTCGTAAACGGTGTGTGACAGCCATAACCTCGAAAAAATGGTAAGCTGCTGTACTGAAAAACTTGTACTTCGAGTATTAACGCGATCAACCTATGGTTGGCATACACCGCTATTTGTAGTGCTCGACTCCGGCAACCGGCAGCCAGCTACACTATTGCTAGGTATTACGTACCAAATGGAACAAGTCCCGGTGCCGATATAATAGTTCAAAATACAATGTCGGCTTAGCTATTTTGCACCCGCAACAAATAAACGGCACATAAACAGGGCGGCGTCTGATTGTTCAACCATCGGCCGTTACCGACCGGCAATATCGTAACACAGTCTAATGAAGAGACGAGTCCATTTTCTGCCCGTGAAAGGCAAGAAGAAGTAAACCTTGATCAACATCGAGATACTACTGTAGCGAAGGCCAGTCACACATCGCAGTCCGAGAACAACGACATCGCCAAACGCACGTGGTCTGCCTGGGGGTGCGTGCGTGCGCGAAACACTGCCCTACACCAAAAGCCAAGTACTGGTATATACCGCACGATAAAAAATGGTGACCCCCTAAAAAAAAAGCACGTAACACTTCTCACGAGCAAGGCGCGACTCCAAGCCGGCGTTTCTACACGAAGATGGTAACCAGGCTTGGAACGTCCTGTCGTATCGCTGACCAATAGAGAGCACTCCCAGCGGTTCTTCTCAGCACCCTCGAGCATCACGAACATCGACAACCTGTATACGGGGAGGGCCGACGGGTAAGGGGGAAAACGGCAGGCGAGCTGGTGTGAAGAAACCTACGGCATCGGGAGGCGACGAGAAGCATGCCGATCGCGACAAAGCGGATCGTGTTATACGTTACACCAACCGAAGTCGATCGGGTACGCGGCCAACGCGTATGTTTTGTTCATCTCCATGTTGTTTTTTCCTTTGTGCAGTACTCATTGTACCTTCCTTTCCTCCCCGTTTATCCATCTTGTCTCGTGCTCGGAGTGTATTTCTTTTTTCCGTTCTTTATATACTTCGAAGTACTTCGTTACCAGGTACATATTTTCTGCTTCGTAAGTTGTATTTTCTTCTTTGTTTGTTTCTTCTTTTCTTTTTCTTACTTTCTTTCTTTGTGTCTGTACAGCAGGACAGCAGTAGAGCTGGAACATGAAAATGGTGGTTAAAAAGGAGAAAACAAAAGGAAAAAGCACAGGGCATCTAGTAACCTGATAGCGGAGGCCGGTACCTACCGGTTATACCTCGAAATCATACTTTCCCGATGCCTACCGGTTACAACCGCATATATCCGGGGACGAAAATCGACAATCCCCGGGGTAAATATTCCTCCGCGTGGCGGGACAGAATATACAACCGCCGCAACTTCCCACTCCACCAGAAGTTCTTTGGGATTACGAGCGACATACCATATCAAGTAGTTGGATAATACCGTTAAACCGCACATAATCCTTGATGTTTGCGTTTCTGTATTAAGTCTTATCATGATACTACTCTCCTCTGTAGCAGTACATGCGTGTACACCCGTGTACCCTAAGTTTGTGTTTTGATACATGCATTCTGCGAGGATTTCATGATATCGCGATGTAAAATGTACTACATCATCTACTTTGCTGCCCTGCCCCCGTAAAACATGTACCAGTACGTTTTTTATTGAATATGAAGGCTATTTAATTTTGGGGACAGGGTATACAAAAAAGTAACCGCCGCTTTCCGAGTAACCTACCCGGCGAGTTTGGTACCGGTTATAACCGATACCGGGTTACATACATACATCCCTGCAAACAACAAACAGGACCCTAAGAAACGCATGCTGGTATTTCCCAAAACGTACTGGTCATACATATTCCAGGCTGGGCTTCCGCTGCAAAATAAGAAAGGCCCTTTACCCCCCTTGGGTCGAAGCCCTGCCGCCTTGAGGTCGCCCCGCTGCTTTTCCTTGGTCGTCGTAGTAACAGTAGCATTACACTTTTCAGCGTTATCGGCTTGATTTCTGCCAGGTGAAAATAGGAATAAGCTCAAGCAGAAAGACGCCCGTCAAAAGGAAAAAAAAAAGAAATCCGGCCTGAGCACGGACTCCTGTTTCTTGTTACGCATCCTGTACCGCGTATTTATTTCCTGCGATATGTTCATTTTGTTGGCTTGAGTATACCCTTTCTTTCGTATCCAGTATGTTTGACACTGCAGTACCTAATCTCCTTACTTATTACAGTAGTTTGTCTTTGCGATACGTTGTCTCTTGCTCGTAGTTTTATACTACATGGCCATATAACTTGTATCTGTCTAGGATGAAGACTCAGCGAGGACACTGAATGTGTTGGGTGTCGACAGGTAAAAAATAACGGTCTAATGTGGAAAACACGCTCGCGTACTGTTCCCTCGTATACGATGGGCTATGATGACAAAGGACAAGAAAAAAAGCCACACAGCCATAGCTAATATATACATACTCAGTCGCCACGTACACATCCTTGCCGGTATATATATATACATACATATATATATAAACCCTACCTGCTTGATTTCGTCGGTGTCAGTTTCCTCGTCGAAATACTCACTCGACCGGAACGCTTCTTCAGTATATACTCCGCCTTTCCTCTTGTCGGTGCATCCCAACCAAGGTTTCTGTTGCGCCGCAGACACGGCTACTACCGGGAACGACACCGCTGCTGACCTTGTCAAATGCCTCGTCGCCCTGCCCCCTCGCTGCTCACCGCACCGCCACCACCGCGGGACGTACAACCTTCAAGCGACCAACCCATACGCGGTACATACGATACGTTGGAAAGAGCGAATGGAACCTTCTACCGAGGGTTGAACTGACCGTACCAACCATGCAATAGTTGACTGTGAAGCCGCGCTACCGTCCAAACTCGTCACAATAAAACCGAGGTACTATTATACAACGGTTGTGTATGCAAACCGTCAACCGTTGATCTCTAGCAGAAATGCCATGCTACTTATTATACCCCGAGAGGAATTATTTGAAGGCTTTGAGTGCTTTCTCGTGCCTTAAATATGCTGTCATACCTTAAATTAAATGCCTTACTTCAAAAAGCCACTCTACTTACAAAATGCCTTCCAGCGTCAGGTGGTCCCGAACCCCGGTTTTGCCGAGTTCGTACTCTCCCCTCTCGACAAAAACGGAACGAGACCCTCCTTACATTTATTTCTACCCAGAATTCCCCTACTACTATTACTACTGTTACGTACAGTATGATAGAAGACCAGGCGTATTTTTCATACTATTGATAGACATGTGGCAGAATTACTACGTGACAGGGATGTGTTTCACAAATAATCTAAAATGTAACTGGATCCAACTTGACTGCCTCCGGCGGCGCCTCCAGCGGACCTCCTCGAGGCTGAGGGGGGAGGAATTTGAGCTCGAGGCGCATGTTTGAATACACTGTTTGGATTCTGCACTCCCCGATTTGTTTTTTTAATTATTTATCAAAACAAGTACCAGGTACCGGATAAACATTACCCTCGCGAAACTCCAAAATCAAAAGGCCGAGGTAAAACAAAAATACGATAAGTAAGGTATCCATTGTCGGCCCCGACAACAATAAATGCACACGTTTTCGTGCACCCAAAAGGTTTTGGGATGTTGCCGTTCTTTTGCACGTTTTCATTTCTACTGTTGTTTTTCTTCGTCGCGTTTTGCGATTGACACACGCTGCATATCGTGTGCCTCGAAGGTGGAAACAAACTAATGTCTTGCAATAGTAGATTAATTAATTTTTGGGCGTTGTATCGTAGGTGTGTGAATTTGTCGAACGGGGGCAGGGTGTTCACAGGAATATGAACAGACTAACGCGTTGATCCTGTGCAAATACGACGTATGTCAGGAAACGGTCAGTCAAGGGAAAACCTATAGCGGTCAAGGGCGTCAAACCAAGCGTTCCACATCAGCATCCAGTATTTTGACGTCGGTCAAGTTAACTATTAGAAAAGTCTCCCTCCGACATGGAAATCGATTCATATCTTGAATTGGTAAGATTAATTAATCTCCCCTCCCTCGAACAAAAACATAGCTAAAAACATATATATATATATATATGAAACGTACATGAAAACTAATTATTATGTGACGACGGTCCTGGCATTGAATGTGAATGCGCCAAGGAAGGTACCACGGTTTTATATATTGTCGGATGACAAACATAAAAATAATAACAATAATAATAGCAATAATAATAATAATAATAATAATAATAACAATAATAATAAATTAATAAAATAACTTCGATTTTAACTGCGAATGCGTATGGTTCGGCATTGCCACACTCCTATTTGATTCTCATCGAGTTTTTCCTTACGGGCGTTCTGGTTTTGGCGACGGAAGCTTGCTTGCCCCCCCCAACCAAACAAACATGTTGTGTTTTACTGGTAAGAAAAAAGGCACCAGCGTAAAAAGTACGGCACCAAATACGCTAATCCCTGGCGGCCGGTCTTTTTGTGCGCTTTAAGGCCTCTTGTTGGCCATTTTATACTGCTGTTAATACTGTAGTTTCAGTGTGGGGGGCGGTCCGTCAAGGGGGTCTAAACGGGGTCTCGTATGCAGTATAGCATATTTTTGGCAAACAGTGTTGGTTCGCACACGTGTATATTCCATACTAGTTACTGTTTCGACGTGATAAAGCCCCCTGCTGCGTGTTCACTAAATCTTCTTTCGTTGGGCTGCGGTTATATCCAACTCCGCGGGTCGCTACGTATTATTTGTAGCAGTAGGTAGAAGAGGTGAGCATCGCTTGAGAAAAAAAAGGTTCCCCGGTGGTTCTCGGAAATCCATCAGACGTGTGCGAGTGGTCTGTCCTCTGTTTTCATACGCAACCAACCGGAGATCATATGTTTCTTCCAGGTTAAACCGATTCACCGATGCCTGGGTAGAACAGGCGGTTAGCCGGTTATAACCCCTTTCGGGGCTTTAGAGGGGGAACTTGGGGAACAAGGGCTACGGTTACAGCGTCGGCTACACAAACTATACAAATGAACCCGTGTTGCTGGGGGGGGTATCGTGGATGGAGTGCAAGTGACACTTGCACCACGCGCTCACGCCATAGAGGGCGGTTGGTAAGAGCATGCTGGTCGTTGATTTGTCGCTATATCTGGGTCTCAAAGGGCATAAGCGGCAGAACCGGCAACACTTTTGTCGTGATTGTGGTACCTAAAAGCAGTCAATATTGTTGGGCTTAAAAAAGACGGCGCCACCAAGGCGCTGGAGTAGTATTGGCCATCAACAAAAAACATTGAGTTGATTTGATTTTTGGCTATTTCGTTTTTTCGTGATCGATAACACACGGTGATAAGATTTACTTAGGTTCCATGCCTTTTAGTATGGGCATACTTAAACACATGAATTATGTGCAGACTGGTTCAAGCTTATCGCCCCAAATTTCTTGAGAGTCCAATGCCCATGCCGCTTTTGAAAGATAGACCCTGGATTTTTTTGCACACGTGTTTAATGTGCGCCTCCCGAACCCTTAACAAATGTGCTTTTTTTTCCCCGCAAAATATTTGGGTTGTTGTATTTGTTTTTGGGATATTTGGGTCTTAAATCCCGCATTTCCAGCGGAATAAAAATAAAAATAAACCCATTCGTTAAAGGTTCGGCAGGGGCACAGTAAACACATGTGCAAAATGTCAGGGTCTATCTCTCGAAAACGGCGTGGGTATTTGAACCTTTGTGCGGTAGACGTGCAAAAATTACGGTTTCGCCTATTAATAGTATTCATGGTTTCTTGGTTTCAGTGTATATTCGTTTTTGGGCGTTAAATGTGACTTCATATTGGTCCTACAGGCTGGTTCAAGCCAATCGCCCCAAATTCCTTCAGAGCCCAAAATGTCCACGCCGTTTTTGAGAGTTAGGCCTTGAAATTTTGCACACGTGTTTAATGTGCCCCTGCCAAACCTTTAACGAATGTGTTTTGTTTTTCTCCTTTTTTTCGGTCGGATTCTGAGAATCGGCTCGCTCACACGGAAAAGTGCTTTTTGTATGGGGATTTCCATCAATGTTGTGGGCGTTAATATATAAAAATCGGCATATTTATCCAAATTCGTACCCCAGGCATAACACCCAGCTCCATCCCCCAACACTCGGCTCCTAAAAAATAAATGTCTATTTACAAAACCCATAAAAAATTGGCTCCAAAAACCGAAAATCGTTTTTTTTCGGCTCTTTCGGCGATAAACCCTATCGAGGCTCAGTAACCTATTAATACATATCATACATCCCTCAAAATACGTACGTGCCTCCCTTTTCTCCTTGCGTATTATGTGTATCCACTTTGCGTCAAGTTTGGAATATTTTCGCATTTTTTCCTTTCGTTCGTTCTTTCTCTTTTCATTTTATTTTATTATTTTTGTATTATGTTTTTTTTCTCTCTCGCAAGTTATCTGGTTTGATGGCCTGTGCACATGGCTTCTGCTAGTCGTATCCAGTACGTTGACATTGCATTGCCCGCTCTCCTTCCTCACTGCTTCAATCTGCGACGAATACGACGAATAGTCTCTGTCTCGTAGTTTGTGACGACGTGGCTTGTATGTATCATATCATAGCTCGCTACAAAAATATTATATTATACGTAATGAAGAACAGGCACGAGCACTGGATGTGGTGGATGTCGATGGGTAGACAGAACGGTTTAACATAAAGAACACGTGTGCTCTCTCGTATCCAGTGCATTAGGCATTTCATTTGCGAACTGTTGGATTAGACTTAGATTGTACCAGCACCGCACCTCGTTCGATTTGCGAACTGTTGTATAATAGAATACGATACCTCGTTTCAGTTAAGATTTTTTCGGTTTCTCTGCCCTGCACGTATATTATATACGTATCAGGTACGGCAGTATGTTATTACGTGTAACCCAAAAATATCGAAAACAAATTAAATGTGTATGTTCTTCACATTTAACCATTCTTCTATAATACTCGTCGACATTCAGCACACCCAGTGTCCGTGCTGATTCCCTCCTGACCCTAGATAGATACACGCTCTGTGGCCATGAACTTCGGCGCGGAGATAATGCATCGTAACGCTTTAGACTTTAGACAAACAAACGCAATAATATCAGGCCGTCGTACATATGATACGAATATGTCGACGAGTAGAAGAACGGTTTAATGTGAAGAACACACACACACTGGATACGACAGGCACAAAATGCATACGCCAGACACCGAAATACAATAAAAGAGAGAATACGGAAGAGAGAGAAAACTAAAAAAGAAATACAGGATAAAACAACAGACGATTACAGCGTCGGCCATATGAAGCTAAAAAAAAAAACATCCGGGCTGCTGGGGTGGGTATGATAGATGGACTATCATACGAAGTATATAGCAGTACCCGAACTTCAACGCACTGAGATGCACGAAACGCGGGCTACATGATACTACTACTTGTTCCACGGAGCCCTCACACCTCACACCCTAGAAGATGGTTGATAGGACCACACTTACTACTTGCTTGTCGTTTTTTTCGGTCGCTATATTTGGGCCCCTATGCGTTACAAGTTACAAGGAGAAAAGGAGTGTTGTCTGTGGTCTGTGGTGGCTGGAAACTGTTTTATTCAATAAAAAATGCGTCAGCAGCTGTGAATTTGTACCAAGGTACGCGGCATCTCCAATCTACGATAAAAGGCTCAAACGTCAGGCTTGGTTGTCCGATCAAGCGACTACCTGATGTCTGCTTGCTTTTCCAGCAAGGCTTCCCTCTGACTCGCGGGTGATCAGCGTGGGAGTGCTGGCCCATGCGCTCGTCGGATACTACAATTATACAACTGGGTTTTTGGGGT
>JAYJME010002763.1:0-13148 GCA_036873775.1 Costaria costata | reverse complement strand
TCAAACTTGAGTGTCGACGAAATCCTCGATCTCACCGCTGACGTTGTTTATTGTATATAAATAAAGAACGTCAGCTGCGAGATCGAGGATTTCGTCGAAACTCAACTTTGCATCACCCTTTTCGTTCTTTTTTGTCGCTTTTCATGGGTCCCTAAAAGGTTTTTCGTTTTTCGTCATTTTTTTTTCGTTTGCATGGGTTCGAAAAGCGTTAATATAAATAAATATACCCGGTGGTAACAAAATAACAGGAAGCCAAGGGATTGCCGCTGCTACTTGCGGCCTTTTTCTTTTCGCTCAAAGTTTTTGTTCGAATGCCTGCGTCGGAAGCCGGAACCAACTCGGGCACCACTGCAAACAGACGGACCTGGCAACTGCTGCTGCTGCTGGTGCCACGGGGTCACTCGTTCTTGGGCCAAAAGTTCTTGCGTTTTTGGAACTCCACGCGAGTTTATTTCTGGGGGAAAAAATTACTTGGGGTTAGAACTGGACAGTAGTGTTTGCAGTTGTGAGAGGGTGCTTAATAGCGTGTTGTTAAGGGCCATTCTTGTCGAAGACCTTTTTGCCTGATTTTCCTGTTTATTTTCTGTTAAGAACAACATGCTAAGAACAACACAGGAAAATCAGGGGAAACATGATTTTTTTTTTCCTGAACCAGGGAATTTAACAGACAGAAAAAAAAAAATCAGGAACGCTTATATACGAAGTACGTATACTCGTACGTATAACATTCCTCGTCTCAGGAAACCCCCCCCAGGAAAATCAAGAAAAGGAAGAGAAAACAAATAACAATCAGGAATAACAAAAAAAAAAAAATCAGGAACATTCAGGAAAATTATGTAGGACAAAACCATTCTTCGACAATAATGGCGCTTTAAAAGTGTGTGGATTCACACAGACAGGCGGTACTACTATTGCTGTACCACTCTGTCCAGAAATATAAGCACCTTATTGATATTAAAATTAACATAAAACGTTGCTTATATTTATGTACAGAGTGCGGCTTCAGATGGAAGAAATGTCCAAACTAAAGTTACGACGACAGCAAAATAGTATCTTCTGCCACACGATGACAGCATATAGCTGTCTGAGCCGCAATACCAATTGAGCTGTACCACGCACGCAGCGCAGCATGCTCGGGGGTGATACCCGGTACTTCTGAAAAAGACGCATGGTATCGTACGGTTTGGGAGCGGTCGGTCGGTATCATACGGGTGTTGCTCCATTATTTTTCTGAGGCCCCACACTTAACCCCTTTAGAGCCGGAAACGGTTTTTGGGGGACAAAACCACTTGGAAATAGTGTGGGATAATTCTTGGGGTAGTAAAAGGGTTAAGGAGGCTTTTTACCCATCCCAAAAAAGTAGGGCTGGGCACTGGCTGGCTCAGTCAGTAGCGATTATACTGTCAAAAAAAACAATCAGTATACTGGATTGCAGCAGTATACCGGTCGAGTAACGTTCCTATCTCCTCCCGAAACGCCTTTTGAGGGTTTCCGTACTATTATATGGCGCGTTTCTTGGACGTGCGTAAGATAAAAAATACTGGCGAATATCATGGACAGATCAATCAGATGACTACTGCCAGTAGATTACTATGATACTGCCAGTACATACTGTGCCAGTGCCCAGCCCTACAAAAACAACTGTAGTGGGTAAAAGCTAAAGTGCTATACTCCTACACATACCCGATGAGCATTCCCATGACCTATGATAGGTATGCTATGTAACGAAACATATAGCAAAAGGAAGAAAAAACAAAATTCCCGACGATTTTTGGGTTAAGGAGCCTCGTCATCCAGAACAAAATTTCAGCCAAAAAATGCTATTGATACCTCCATCGTATCGTATATAGCACGTGCCGGAAAGCTCTATCTTGACGCCGGACAAGCTTGTGCTCGTCGTGGTGTTTTTTGCCGCCCTACGCGACCTGGCCCCAAAACGGATGGTAGTGTATGGTACGCTTGTACTTGCTTACACGTGTACGAAGTATATACAACACGTGTTTACAGCTGCAGCGTGGATACCAAAGGTAAACCACAAGCGGCGAATCCAACTCTTGGTTTCTGCCAATCGAATATCGACGGACACAAATCACTCCAGACAGCAGTGATATACTGGTACAGTAGTATTTCGGGGGAACATAGTAAATAGGACCAAATATTGTGAGCAAAAATAGGAAAATATATAGGTTTTGGTGTCTACAGTAGGTTATATTGTGTCTACAGTAAGTTCTATTTTGTCTACAGTAGGTTCTATTAACTGTGGACCAAATATGTTAGCAAAAATAGGGAAATCTATAGGTTTTGGTGTCTACAGTAGGCCCTGTTGTGTCTACAGTAGGTCCTACTAACTATGGTCCCCCGTAATAGTAGGAACATCCAAATAATCAAAGAATAGCCATCGCCAGTAGCACTGCAGGAGAGACAGCAGACAGACGAAGAAGAGCTTTTTACACGTTACGTGTTATCATACCGCCTGAAATTATTGAAGAGACTAAATATCAACCGTAAGATCGAGAAGTTCGTGTGGAAACTCATATTACTAGCAACCTGCGTGTGATAGTTCCAGTACTTCGGTCGCGCGTGCTATCGTCTTTTTTTTATGATCTCGAGAAGGATATATATCATACGTCGGTGACTCCCCTGGGTGTTAGTGCCAGGGCTAACAGGTCCATCTTACAATGACGGTCAGCCTATACCCATTCTGCGCTCATACACTACATAACCCTCATGGAGGGGGACAGAACCTGACAGCTGTGGATCTCAGGACGTACCGGTACTCGTAGCCTTACGTAGGTTTTGGTTGTCGTGCTCTTACGACATGTACGCACAAAACAGTAGTGGTCTACAAAATCTGAAACTTCTTCGACGCGACGAACTCGCAAGCTACCACTTTTTCCTAAGCACTACCTCCGGACTGTAGTTGCGATATATACTCTCTGTATGCGTTTTCGACTCCCTGTGTAAGTTGCAGGCCAGCGGAGGACCAGCCCAGGCCTGACGCTCGGGTTAGCGCTGCTCAAGTATTGATGCACCATAATAGGCGGTTGGTGCAGATCGCCCATATGTTGCTTCCTGCTCTTGATATATCGCTAAAACTTTTAACCTTTCATCGACTGGTTGATGTAGATTGAAAAACCAGGGGAGAGTGCTCGTAATCCTTACTACCTGGAAACATTACTGGAGTCTATCCGTCCCCTACGTGAATTTTAGAATACACAGAGCTATATTATAAAAGAAAAAAAACGTCAGCTGTGAGATCGAGGATTTCGCCGAAACTCAACTTGGCAAGCTGCGTGGGATAATTCGATCGCGCGTACTATGATACGTGTGTTGTACAACCCAATGGGGGATGTATCGTCCTTATTGAACGGGAAGAAGATATAATAGCCATGAAATTCGCATAAGGACATATAGCGGAAAACCATACTATATAATACGAGCGTACGAGTATATATATACGGTGTATCACAGCTATACCAGGCAACTTTCTATAGGAAGCAGCAGTACCGCCCCCGGGTTTCCATTTTTTTTTTTCAATCCGTTCTTAACCTTCAATCAAATGGGTTTGGGTTTGGGTGGTTGGGTTATAGGGTCAAGGTTAGTTAGGGTTAGGCTTGAAAAATGGAAGAAAAGAAATAAAATGGAAACCCACCCGGGGATACTCCGTTGTATACCGGCACCTTGTAATAAGGCCGTTTTTTGTCATATGGCAAAAAAATCCTCTTCATTGCAGAGAGCGTACTCGTACAGGCTCCCATTATGTAATTAGTCTGTCTGTCTGTCTGTCAGTATACTGACTGCTGTTCGTAACAGTCGTGGTGTTGCACTTTTTGTGATTGCGAAAGCTATACGTTGGTCGATTCGCACAAACCCGCCGTCTGCAGTAGAAGCGGGCGGGCTGGGGCTGACGGATGGGACTTGTTTTGTCGCAAGGTGTCACGAGTTGCCCGCGGTCGCCGTGTTGTGGTGGTTCTTGGTGGCGGTGCTGCTGAGTGTGTGTGTGTGTGTTTTTTGTTTTTCGCGGTGTGACTTCGTTTTTTGTGTTTCAGTTTTGTTCCTTCCTACGCACACAGCCTACTGCGAGTTCAAGGCAGCCCAGCCTTGCCTGGTTTACCTCTCTACTAGTATAGCTGGAGAATCTATCCGTCCCCTTCGTATGTCGTACCTGGTACGATATTATACGATGCGATCGCACAGACGTCTGTGTAATTAGTCTGTCTCCACCAGTTCTTGAGGCAAGCAAGACCAGTAACAATTCGGCGAAACTGTTTGTAGACACGAGCCTGTGGGAGAAAACCGCAGGTCGAACCCAATCATACTAGTTTTAGTGTTCTTCCCATTTTTGTTGTGGCCGCTCTGGTGGAAACCCCGACTGTACTATACATGTGGTGGATAAAGTCTCCGAGACGTATTTTCACCTTGATAGTGAATATTTACGGGGGGTTATGGCCGTGGTGCCTACACACCCGACCCGAACCCTAACCCGAACCTTAACCCGAACGCTATTTATGGGGTGACCTACCTGTGCTTGGATGCTGTGTTTGGAAAGACTCTTAGCTTGGTTCGGCCGGATCGGGATGCTGCTGCTGTGACTTGGAAACACTCTACCACTCTGGGCGTAACTATATAAGAACCGCTTACTGTTGATATTTATGAATGATTGTTCCTTATATATACGCCCAGAGTGGTAGGTTGATTGAGCCGCATATAAAAAAAAACTCGTTCAACCAGAGTACCTAAATAACTACCCCAGGAAGATTCACGATCACGAGGTCACTGCTACTGACGAAGTCGCGTGGGGTGTGGGATCAGGGTGCCTTGGTAAGCCCCTGCTGGCGGCGAACTATACACCCAGGGTCAGTTTGGAGGGTTGAGGTCCGGGTGGGATGAGGTCGGTCTGGGATCAGGATGCCGAGCGGAAGCAGGGTCGGTACAAGCGACCACCCGTGAAATGATCTGACAGGCTCGTCTCTACAAACAGTTCTTGCAATATAGTAAAACATGCAAAGTGTACACCCGGGGTTCAACAGCCACAGGTACGAAATACCCCACGCTTGGCGAGCATTCGAAGAACTTTTGGCAATAGAATTGCCGAGAACGTCATCATGTCAACATGTGCAAGATGGTTGCATGTTGATCCACTACCACCTCAACCCAATCCACAAGCAATCGAGAGCCGTGCCCGCGGGACCACACGACCACCACCCCCCCCCTGGCAATCAGAACCAAACATGCTTAATAACAGTAAAAATAGGGAAGTTGTACGAAGCATTGGCTTTGGGCCCATGGCGTATTTCCCATTGTCAAGTCAATACTACGGACCAGTCCCCCTTAATATCTGGCTATATGGTAGTGGTCCACTTTCGTCCGGAGCCGCGGCGCCTCATCATCTGCATGTCGAACTTATCGTACTCCTGGCAGCATCTTGCTTAATTATGCAAGTACTGCTGTATCATACACCATGCACATACATAGGGCAGGCAGTATATACGACGCCTTTTTTTGCTTGTTTGCGTTCTCTTCGCCTCAACATCATAGTTGGAGTTCTGGCTGTGGTAGACCTATCGTATATACAGCAGAACGTTGTACCAGATACCTGGTTCGAGAGACACCCGGAGCATGAGGACCAACCCGTATTCGTGTACGCGTTGATACACGTATATACAGCAGTACATAAAAGTGCAGTAATGGGGCCTATATAAGGCGACATGGATAAGGCGACCACTCGAGCTAAGGCGGTCAAAATCGGCTGGCACGACTGTAAGTCTGAGTACAACTGCCTATACGAATAAGGCGACCACTCGAGATAAGACGGTCAAAATGTCTTGGCACTACTTCGTATACCGCCTTATAAAGGCCCCACTACTGTATAGCGCCAGGGTTTAGAGTCAAGTACAATTCAACCGGTTGCTCTAAAGCTGGCTCAACGTCTGCTCTACACAGCGCTCGCAAGAAGATCAAGCCAAAACAAAAGCCCCCACCGACTCGCCCCAGAGCCAGGCACACCGCCTCACCCTGACAAAAATGTTTTTCGTTGTCGTTTTTCGTTTGTTTCGGTTTTATGTTAAGAAGCGAAAACTGACGGAAAACGAGTTTAGCACCAGGTACATAGCCTCACCCAGACAAACTGATTCGCTGTTCATTGTAGTTTTGGTATATGCTAGAGACAGCAACGCGAGGGATACGAGGCTACAGGAACCAGTCTGAAGAACGACTGCTAAACCAACACATGGAACGACGAAAATAAAACAACAAAAACAAAGTCATGGAATATACCACAAAATAGAAATATTAGAACGTCCGACAAGCAACAAATCATGGAACGACGACTCTGGACTGCCGACAGATCCAACCAATTAGACGATGAAAATTGTTTCGTTTTTTTGTATTGGGTGCCTGCAGCTAACGCTCGCGGCCGGAAGATGAGGCTATATATAAAAAACGGCGACAAAACAAACCCATGGGATAACGAAAATAAACAATTCATGGAACGACAAGAAAACAAGGGCATGGGCATGAAGATACGCCGACACCGATTCATAGAACGGAGACAAACAAATATATATATACACGGAACGAAACCAATCAATGGAACTCGCGGCAAAACCATTTCATCCAACGGCGGCAAAACTAACCAACTAAACGTTGCAAAACAAACGCACGAAACGACGTCAAAAACAAACACGAAGTACCTGGATATGGAACAATGCCAAACAGCAGCAAACTGAAAGAGAGAGAGAGGAAACACGACAGACCAAAAACACGCGACGTACTGCACCCGGTAAGAGAGAAGAGATAACACACGACTGACCGCAACGAAGAGGTAGACAAAACACGCCCAACCATAAATAAACGACACGAGAATTAACAGAAAAACACGACTGAAAATAACGCAGAGCTGACACAAAAGAGACAAAAACACACGACAGACCGTAACGCAGAGCCTACACACGAGAGAGAAGAAACACGAATGACTAACCCCTCCCCCGAAATATATACCATAAACAAACGACATATCATACGAGAGAGCGAGAAAACACAGCAGACCAAAACGCAGAACCAACACAAGAGAGACATCAAACACGACTAACCATAACGCAGAGCTCCCCGGGCCAAGTGGAGGACACGTAGGTCGGTGGCGGCGCCCTGAAGAGGAACATGTCGGACGGCGACAGTGACAGCGACGACCGCCGCCGGAGGTACCGACGCCCGGGCGGCGGGGGGGGACGAGAGTTCTCGGCCCCCACGCCACTGAGCACCTCCATATCTCCACCAAACTCTTCCTCCCCCTGCTTTTGTTTTTTGCCTGGCTCCTGTGTAGCGCTTGCTTGGAAAAATACAGCAGCTGTCTTCTCTCTCTCTTTCCTCTCTTGATTGCTGTTTGACGACGCTCCTCCTTGCCACCCCAGCTGTTTTCGTGAGTTGCCTCGCAGCTGCCCCGTGACCTGTCTCGCAAGCTGCTATGATACTGCTAGGTAACTTGTCTCGCAGCTCCTCCGTATATCTCGCTCGTCTCTCCTCCTTCCTCCTCCCTCGGCACTTTGTGGCAGAGCAAAAAAAATAGCAGACCTTTGTTGGAAGCAAAAAAAAACATACGAGTGGTGGGCGGAGAAAGGACAACGTAAAGTGAAAATAAAAATAAAAATAGGAGCAGTAACCAAAAACAAGTAAAGTACCTACGGAATTTGGCCATGTACAGGTACACCGGAAATACCACTCGGGAAAAGGCTTCTGACCCTCCTCTCTCGTTGGCCAGACGCTTCGTCGTATGATACCTGCTGTTGGCTGCAAAGGCCAAGGTGTACCTCTTTCGAGCCACACAAATTTGGATACAGCTCAAAATGTAATAAACAACGACCGCAGCAGGTACACAGCGTGAATCGCAAGAGCACATACTGGTATCTATTCTACCAAGGTATATGCTGAAAAGCATCCCGCTAAAATATAGTAACCGCAGGCACAACAAGCGAACGCCAAGGGTATATGCTGGAAAACCCACGAAACACCAGCGACTACAGACTACATGGATTTCCGGTATCCGCGAAACGTAAACGTAGCCCACATCAGACATTTCACCGATGGCCACTTTATGGTCAACATCATTCGGGGCAGATCTGTATGGTATGCGCGACCTGGGGCATACGTCCAGGGTTGAACCTGTGCTGTAAATGTACAGATCCTCCCTGAAAAGCATGCATGTCATAACGGCAGAGATAGGATCTACTTGTACTTACGACTTCTTACTAGATTATCTATTTCAGGATCTGTCCGGTGCGGGTGTGTGAAAGGTGGACTTGGTATGGTACCACGCATCCGAACATGTGCCGCGCGAAAGGCACCAAGAATCAGACATCGTTAGCAAGCACGATACGTACAGCAGTAGTAGTAGCTGCTACACCAGGTATCCGTGCAGGCAGCGGAGACTTGGAATAAGCCACGTTTCCCGACAAGGTGTGGTCACATGTCGCCAAAACGATGTCAGGAATCGGCAACACAGACCAAATCCGTACAATGGGCAGGAAATCTGGTACCAACACGGTACCCATCATCAATCCTGGAAATGTTGTGCCGGATAACTGGAATCAGGTGTCCGTACAACTTGCTGGTACCGCATAACTTGGTACCAGCTACAGCATCTGTACAACGTGCCGAACAATTGGAGCCAGGTATCACTACGATTTCCCCACACGGTTGATTTAGTATATTTTTCTTTCTATTTTTATTTTTGGTCCCCACTCTATAGAATGATTGGAGCCCGTTTTGTGACCGCGGACTAGATAATCCCTACCGCTCTGTACGGAAATATAAGCACCATTTGGTATTCAGATTCAACACAAAACTGTGGGTAACTGTGGTTACATACCCGGACAGAGCGGTATGCGTTCATGTCAGAAGAACAACAACAACGTTCCGAAGAAGCAATGGAACGCGTAACCGGGACAATGCACAAAGAAAATAGCTGAGACCAGGTAACCGCACAATGTGCCGGGCGACTCTGGAACCAGGTGCCCGTCCCATTTGCGGGATGTTTGCCGGCAGGTATCCGTGAGACACGTTACGCTGTTGTCGCTGTTGTGATACTTTTGCTAGTATATTTTGCTGGCCGACAGACAGAGTGACGTACATATTTCAGTCCGATAACAATCGATTATCCTCACATGCAGTTGTCGTTATGTTTGTTGTTGTTGTTGCTGCTGCTGCTGCTGTTGTTGTTTGGTTGCTGTTGATATTTTTGCTCTTGTTGTTGCTGCTGCTGCTGTTGCTGCTGCTGCTGTTGTTTCGTTGTTGTTGATGCTGTCGCTGTGGTTTCGTTGTTGCTGTTATTCTGGTTGTTTTTACGTTTTTGTTCTCAAACTAAATCATCGCCAGAATCTACAGTAGTTGTCCGAGCTCACAGGACACGCATCCAGTGCTAGGGGTGAGGTAACAAGTACCGGGTGTCCGTACAACATACCGAGAGTTGGAACAAGGTTTCCGTACAGCAGTGCATTGTCCCGGAGAAACGGAACCATAATATATGCTTCCGAATATCTGTACATAAATACCGCAGGACTTAGTCTATAGCATCAAGAATAAAATAAATAAATAGACGCAGCAGCACCACCACCACCACCACCACCAACAGCAGCAAAAACGGCAACAGCAGCGACACCACCAGCAGCAGCAGCAACAACACCAGCAGTAGCAGTGCAGTGGTCTGGCGCGAAAGTATCGGGGCTCGACAGTGAGTAACGCCTATCTGGAGTGGGAAAAAACAAGAAGGAACAAAAAAATAAAACTGCCGACCAATCTTAAACCGGCACGCTCAAGGGTGGAGGGGATGAAGGAAGGGAGGGAGGAAGGAAGGAAGGGAGGAAGGAAGGGAGAAATGGAGGAAGGAAGGAAGGAAGGAATGAAGAACGCCGTATTGAGGTGGGTTCGTCGCGTCCATGCATTCCAACATTCCAACCATGTGTCCCCAGAAACAACAACGGTCTTCCCTCGAAAAGGTCGCTTGAACGACGGCAAAGTGCAGTACAAATGTACACAAAAAGAAAAAAGAAAAAAAACACATGGCCTACCGCAAGTAGTGTGACGCGTTTTCGCCTACCTATCACCCACCCTAAGACACGAGCACAGGGATAATATAATTAAGCACCGCGTAAAATATACCAGGGTAGTTATCATACCTGGTGCCGGTGGCCTTTTTTTTCGTTTTAGACGTCGATATTGAGAGTTAGACCAACTACAATGGGAAAACTACTTTTGGGCCCTTAGAACTGAGTTCTAAGCAAAAAATACGCGTTTCACTCCGCTGGACAGTCAAAAACACCGATACACTCCTCAAGATCCACCCCGTAGTTTTCCAAGGGTTTTCTGGAGCAGTTCTCCGTTTTTTCTAGGGTCTCATTTTGATTTCTGGAGCAACTTCGTAATCAGACTTCAGAAGTTAGTCTTGTTGGTCAGAACTGGGGCCAAAAATATTTGGATCTTTGAGGATATTTGGGTAAAAATCATCATGCCCTCAGAACTGGCAGCTTGGACGAACAGTCAAACTACGACCCTGGAGAAACGAAAAAGTACCTCAGAAAGCTCTACGAAAACTACGGGGAGCATCCTGACTAGTCTATCGTTGTTTTTGGCCGTCCCGCCCAGTAAGTCGCGTATTTTTGGCTAAAAACTCAGTTCTGAGGGCCCAAAAATAATTTTTCTTATAATAGTTGGTCTTAGTCATGGCCGCGACTTTTGCACAAAACACAGGAAAATATATATTTTGCATCGAAATTAGAGTCAAGCAACTAGGCCCACGATGGAGAAGTACGTAACCCGTTTAATGAGTGTTCGCGAAAAAGTAATTATGGAGAATTCATTTCTTCAGACCAACAAAAGTAAAATTCCTTCCATTCTTGTTCTTGCCGTGTTCGCGTCTAAGGCCATCTCTTATGGCAAAACTGGTTTTGAGAATCGAAAACGAAGGTTTCCGCACCTTCGCAGGGGTGTTTGACTAGGGAAACGGGCGAATCGGGCCCGCTATTCTTGAAGTCCCACCAGCCATTTTGCGAGAGGTATCCAACGCCGTTTGTTTGCCGTTTCTGCAGGATAGCAATTTGAAAAAAATGTCGATACACTCCGGTTTCCTCTGATCAGTTTCGGACGCGATTTTGTTGAAAAACAGGCCACTTTTTCGGCCGAAACGCCGATATTATATATTCGAAAATGCCCAATTTAATTTAGTGGCCGAAAATGACAACGTCGTCGAAAAATGGAACGACACCCCTGGAGAACAGGAAAACGGGTATAGACACCTCTCGCCCAAAAGGCCGCAAGTATTCTGAGAAGAGTGAGCCTGATTCGGTCGGACTCCGGGTCTAAAATACGTGAAAGCACGTATAAAACTCACTTTAGGGTAAGGTTTTCGGTTTTCAAAACCCTTCCACAAGAGATGGCCTAGTAAGCCACTCAAAAAAATGACTTTGCAACTCAAAAAAGTGATTTGCAAACCCGTCATGCCGTATCTGACAGGGGAATCGGGGTCGCGACAAACCTGAAAATGAAAATTGAACATGACCCACACCACAAAAAAAAGAAAAGACCAACAAGCTCGCAAAAAATACACCAAGCAAGCACCGACGCAACAGGGCAACGGTGGCGGCCGGGATGGGTACAAAGCTAAGAGCTGTGCCGCCGCTGCTATTGTTCGGCATCGGCAGGCAGCTGCGCCGTAGAGCAAAAGCTAGCAGCAGCAGCAGCAGTAGCAGCAACTATTCACAGCAAATGAAAAGCAAAGCAAGCTCCTTCGTAAGACCTTCTATCATTCATTGCTTTGAGCTACGCCCTGAACAGGGCGAGGTCTGTTCTCACTCACAACGCACCAGAGAGTACCAACCCCGCCCAGCGCCCAACCTTAAAAAGCTCAGCGCATAGACACTGGCAACCTTACACCCCCAACGCCGAGCTGCTGCTGCTATAGTACTGCTACTGCTGCTTGCTGCAGCAGCCGTACCGGGGTTGAAATGCTTGCGGGTAAAATGAACGAAAAGCGGCCGCCCTCGGCTGGCTGAGGTGTCCAGCGTCCTTACGCTTCGAGAAGGCCTTGTTGTTCGGCTTAATACTCGGGGCATGTAAGCCAATCATACGTAAAAGTGACAAGGGAAAGTGCAGAAGAGAATTCATCACCATTCTGGAGCTTTTCCCAGTATTTTTCCCATAATTACCGCAACTTGAGCCCTCGGGACAAGTTTTAAATTTTAAGTTTACCTCTTTTTTTCCGCAAAAACTCAAATAATAACGAAGTGCTAACTACCCGGAGGACACTCAATAAATTTGGACGAAGTGTGGGTGTCTTAACCCTTTTAATACCCCAAAAAAGTATCCCACACTCTTTCCAAGTAGTTTTGTCCCCAAAATCGTTTCCGGCTCTAAATTTTACCCATCTGCCGGAGGATCATAGTATAAAACAAAACAAATTACAGAAATCGAGCTCAGTGGCGAGCGCTATCATACACTGAATCCTCCCAGTATGTAACAGCCTATCCTCAAGGTTGCTCCAGGTTGGTGTCATAATCAGGTGGATCGATGTTAACTTAACCCCTTTGAGGCCCCGAAATAGCGACCTAAGCAATTATAACGTTGGTGCCGAGCAGCGTAAGCGCTCAGCAGCACGGGGAGGATCAGGTTGCGCCCAGAATTCTAACACTCGTGCACCGTTTGTTGCATTATCCCCTGATCAAGCAGTGGCCGTTACGGTAATCGTCACTGTTAAGTGCCAATTTTTCCCCTCTGAAGTAGTCCCAAGAGAGTTCATACAGTGTAACTGTCACTGGGAAGCAGCAGGAAAATTAAAATGTCACTGGGAAGCGTGTGCGTCAACTCTTTTAGTAGTACAGCGATACCCGACTCTAATTCCAAGTAATTTGTCCCGAAAATGGGACTGCTGTCGCTCAGGTCGTACCCGTCGTACACTACCGCTGTACTGGGGGGGAGGGTGTGCATTCGAACCGTACTCTAATGACTCAAGGAGGTCTACCACACGCCATAGAATGGTGGAAGCTTGTACCGCTGCGGGTTCTTCCTATTCGCGTCACAAATAAGATCGCATGATTCTTGGGGGGGGGGGGGTGCGGTACTCATATCATGCACGGCCGTAGTCGTATATGACCATAGACCCT
>JAYJME010002762.1:0-13149 GCA_036873775.1 Costaria costata | reverse complement strand
GTCTCCTCCTATATCCTTCCATACTTTCTCGACTACGCTATCCTACCTTATTCCAGCTCGCCCTTTGGTTACTTTCTCCCATACAGCTCTATCAGCTATGGCTGGCAACCTCTTATTTAGCATTTTCTTCACTTTATATTGCCACTTCAACTTTCGCACGCCTCTATTTGTCTTAAGCGGGTATATTAATTCCCAGTTCTGCTCTCAATACTGTATTTTACTCGTCGTACTTGAGCATCCTAGTACTTTTTTTAGCTGCTGTCATCTATTACGGGGGACCATAGTTAATAGGACCTACTGTAGACACAATAGGACCTACTGTAGACGCCAAAACCTATACATTTCCATATTTTTGCTAACAATATTAGGTCCATAGTTAATGGGAGCTACTGTAGACACAAACAATTGAACCTACTTACTGCAGACACCAAAACCTGTATATTTCCCTATTATTGCTAACAGTATTTGGTCCTATTTACTATGGTCCCCCTTAATAGTTGAGATCTCCACGCCAAGGTACGTATACTGGTCTACGATCGGTAATAATGTATCTTCTCCCCACTTCCACTTAAAAGTTGTCGGACTCTCCTTATCTTCGTCACATACAACTTACGTTCGCCGTCACTCTCCACTTCCTATTAAACGGTGGCCCATAATAATTAACCCCAGCGGATTCACTTTTTTTTTTGGCTTTTATCTTCCCAGAATAATTTGTTTTTCGGGCACTAAAATCTACCCTTTTTTTGGAGAAAATATAACAACAGCAAGCGATAAGATGAATGGGGATGGCTACTATTCGTCCCCTCCCTCACTAACACCTCGCGATTTCTGTGGGAGCCGACTGTGCATATTCTCCAATCATCACCCGTTTTGAGGGTCGAATACCATATATCAGACGAAATTCGTGCGCGGAAACGTGCAGATAAACGCCGTGGTGGGTGTCTGAACGGGGCAGTGCACCATATTTTTGTGCCTGGAAGCTTTGGTCTATTAATAGCGAGAGATGACAAAAATGTGTTTTGTGGTCCACCCCACGTGGAGGGTGGAGGTGGGGGTAGTGTTGGCCATGGATTTTTATTTCTCTGCGCCCTCGGTTGGCGTTTTCTTTTAAATATCTCTCGTATATGGTTGTTTTTCTCTTAGCTACGAGTAAGAAAACGAACAAGCCAACGCCATCCTCTTAATATATTATTATCCTCGGCCTCGTACGATGGATTTCACAAACGGATGACAAAAGTTCGGGCCAAAATCAAAATTCCTCATTTGGTTGGCGCCGGAACATTGAGCGGAATCATTGTATTTAGCCCGTGGGGTACGTAATCTCAGTTGTTGAACTCGACAGGTACATCGGTTAACCAGGTACCTTTTATTCTGACTCACAACGAATTATACACAATGCTGCCTGCCAGCTCATAACATCCAAGCTGTCTTCGCGGTACAAGTGTCAACCGAGTTTGTGGGATAAATCGGAGGACTATTAATACTATTGACTTGCTTTCATACAAAAAACAAGCGTATGCATACTTCGATTACGAGTACCACATCGAAGAGTGCGTCGAACGCCAGCATATCAGCATTCAAGATGTGCACCCACCCGTGTGCACAGCAGCACAGCAGCAGTGCATTTGAGTGTGCTTGGGGGGAAGAAGACGTGATGGTGGCGCAAAAACAAAGGGCAGTTCTTCGTCGGTCTCCTCCACCACAAAAAATTCAAAAACAATCGCAGGATCCCCTCTCCTTGAATTAATCAGCTTGGCGCGAATTTGTAGAGAACGACATACACCAAAAACGAGTGAACAGAGCAAACCAGGTACGGTACGTCAAGCTCCAGCAGTCGCGACCGATAGGGCACAGAATGCGTTCTTCATCACGTCTGTGCACTAATATGCTCGCCCTATCTCCTCCGCCATGTTACCTCCCGTTTGGCATGCCTTGCCAGGAAAGAAACGACGCCTGTACGAGTAGCAGCATCCTGCGATTCGTGTCCACGTTATCTACTCTGTTCGAAATGAGTCCGCGACAGCTATAATAGGCTACACGTCTTAAAAGGACAACACGGATATTTGTCCATCAAAGCCCTTGCATTGCTTGCGAGGCGACACTAGCGATGGCTTTGTCAGACGCTTTGGGGATGTAATGGTACCGGCCGCCTGCTGCTGCTGCGATCTCCTTCGCCATGCCCGTCGAAACAAATTTGTTTTCTGTGTCGAGCATCACCTGAGAGAAAAGCGACCCATCAAGGAGAACGCTCAGTCAAATTGTAATACAAACAGGATATAAGGCGCCGTCATTCCGTATTCACGACGAACGGGACGGCGGGGAAAAAAAATGTGCGCGCACTCCTCAAAAAAACTCCGATAATACGTCGAAACAAAATCGTACCTGCCAATAGGTACGGATACACATCTCAACTACGGTATTAAAGTCAAAGTGCGGATCAATATCCGAAAGGAGGGCGAACAGATGTAGCGACGGTACATTGGCTCGCCGTACGAGCTGTGGACAAAAAAGTCGAGGCACGAAGCATTGCTCCTCATGAGCGGTGGTCGCAGTCTAGAGAACGCCCCAAAACAGCATACGAAGTAGAACGTCGCTATTGGCCATTGCAGCAGCACGCAGTGCTTGGAATTTTGGCCTCGGCGCATTACCGAAAAATACCCAAGACAGGCACATTCATAGTCCGCAGCTTCTCGCCCGTGCCCCGCCAGGCCGTCTCTAGGGCCGGTGACAGGAGTGTGTCGAGCAACTACACGCCTTTGCATGCAATTAATTCGGCACGCTGACGGCAACTTATTTTCCGGAACATTCATGTTACCTGACTTTGACTACTGTAGTTTATGCATCCATTTTGGCAAAACATACAAGCAATACTCGTACTATATAATCGTACTCAAGGAACTGAAGTTGGGGTTTCGCGTCTTTCAAACGGAGCAACCGCGCACGTTACCACAGTACTCGGGCGATGAGAGAGTTCTCCGATATTGGGCTCGAGAATATGCAACGCAACGATAACACGATAACTAGGCCACCTGACGGAATACTATACGTCATTCTTTGCGGAGAGCGTTCACCACAGCGTATTGATCCACTATTGACGCCACACAGAACCTTGCGTTGCAAGGCCTGTTCTTACTCACCAGGTTAAACCCGCCCAACCCTGCAAGTCCCTTGGAAACCTTCAGCACTTCCTCCTTCAATTCTTCCCGAGTGGGTTTGTTTTCAGGGTCCATCTGACGGGAAAAAACGTGAGCACCGGACGTCAACTCGTCAGCAACTGCGAGCAGAGCGCCAACCGGCTGGCAATCATATCGAAACCCCGCACAATAATACGGTACCGGAGAACACTACAACATGAAAAAAAAACATGTGCACGCGGCAAAATGTAGGACGAATATTATATAGTATACTCTTAAAGCACTCGTAGCACACAAAAAAGCAGCGCAGATGGCAAACTGTGCTCACCGGTTCCCCGTTGCTAACAGAAAGAGGCACATTTGCCCGCCCGTCGCTGATGCACACCATGATTACCTATCGGATCGCGTGCACATTGGACGGGGCAGAGGGATGTATATACGTGATGAGCACCCTGGGACACGACAGATTGCACCTCACTATAAGACTCCGTCGCCAAAACGGCGTACCAGGTGAATGTTTGCTCCTGCAGCCTCCAAGACGAGCCCGCGTGCAGAAGTAAAGGCACGCCAAAAATTCAGAAGGCTCGTACTAAAAAACAAAAGGGGTTACAGCATGTTTGACATATCTTGATAAAATACTAATGCGTCAATTTCATCTGCGCAACATGTGACGAGTCTGCACAAAATATACGGTCTGCAGTGGAACCATAACCCAAGAACGTTGTGTGATGGCGTCAGTTTTTCAAGGTTGCCCGGCCACCACTAGTATCACAAAAACAGGCGGCCTCTCCCTGGCTTCACGCAAGTACACACCTTTCCGACGTCTCCGGTCTTCTGCGCGTTAAGCCCTGTTCGCACAGCCACGTTAAGTGCATGTGCCAAAGGCGAACCTCCGCCGCACGGCATCGTCTCCAGACGCCGCCTGGCCATGGCGATGGACTTGGTTGGAGGAAGTAGCACCTCTGCCCGGTCCCCCTATTTAGAAATAATCGTTCATTTTCAGACACATTTAAAAGAAAGTACGGTCGCGTGAGTTCTACGGGGAATGCGGCAGTAGTGCAGCGATTGCTCTGCTACGTACACTCTTTGAGTACTCTCCACAATGCTTTCACACACCACTGTTCTTCGAACCACGAGTTCCTTCGGGTGAGCTGCTTCGTCGAGAGAGAGCGTCTTCTATTCCATTTTAGCCTTGGTTTTTAATACTACTTCTCGAGGTATCCGCGATCAATTGCCGCCTACCGAGCATAGCTCGTTCACGCTTCTGCGGTAATCGCGACCGATGTGGACACAACTACATCCGTTGTGGTATGCACTCAAGCATATTTTCTATGTGTGCTCCTGCATTGAAGCCACATCGAGGTTGCGTGCTGAACCATTGGGGCGCGGGGTCGGATCGGTTCTGTGTCTTCGAATTCAACCAAAAGGACGCCGACGCAAAAGTAAAACAAACCACACCACACCACTCGTACAAGAGCGATAGGTCAAAGCTAACATACTTCGTATTGCCAGTACACGGGGAGATTGCAACACTATGGTTGGTGGTGTTATCGTGGAACCTATCATCTATACTGGAGGTGACCCTGTACTATAAGAACCAGGAGACGATCGCTGGCTGGCCTGCCTCTACCTGGAAGGGGACGATGCAGATCTTATCGCGTGATTGGTAAGCCTCCTGCAGCAGCGACATCGCCGCGCCCTTGGCCGCATTCATTCGGTTTAAAGCCATAGAGCCAGAAGCGTCCACGATGAAGATGATTAGCGATCCCGCCTTCCGCGCCATGCGTTTGGCACGCACATCCCCGCCCTCGATGAATACCCCTCTATCTTCCCTATCGGTGCCCTGCGAGGGAACAGTCGGCGTAAGAAATACCATGAATATCGATTAATAGGGTATTCTAGGGTGTGCGGACCTGGCTTCACATGCGGGGCGCGATAAAAGGTCGACATGGCGCGGGATTGGGCGAGACCGCGACGGTACGTAGGCTTCAACCGAGTTGTCGTTCTTCCCGAGCTAAAACTTTGACTCACCACTGCCCTCGAGCGACGAGGTCGTTGATAAGGAGCAGCCGCTCGCATGGTGGCATCCACCGCCAGACGGGTAACCTGGGTAAGGTGAGCGGAGATAGTAGCAAGTACCAGGTAACTGTTAGAACAACTGCGTGCAAACTCGTCAAACCCTTGGCCAGGGATCAGGTACCAGGTATCTATTAGAGTTCTTTGTACACACACGAAAGATCGGATGGGTTTTCGCAATTTGCTTGGAACAACTTTGGCCGCCGTTAATATTGTGCCGCAGGCACGCTATTTCTCAGACAATGCCAGATTCTTATCCAAAGCATGAAATCACCGCAATAACTGCCGCACTTGTCAATCTGGGCGAGCAGGCACAAGGGTTAACCGCCACTTTCTCACCTTGCCACGCGGAATCATAGGTTTGATGTAACGCCCGCGCTCCTGAGAGTAAATAAGGCCACGACCACCCGATTTTCCCAGGTTGTTTTTGCCGGTGAAGTCCAACAGCTCGGGGTCGATTGGTGTGGAGTCGATATCGAACATGAATTCCTGGTAGGCACGCAATGAAGCACAACAAGACACATTAAAGCACTTGAAGCATCGTTCCTGACAGTTAACGTCAAATCACAGGCACCACTCACGAGTGCCATAAAAGCCAAGTCAAGCCAAGCCTACTCGTAGCGCCAAGTTGGCCTTTTCTGGAACTGCTGCATGTTCATGTTCATGTTTGCGACATGCTGTACCGGTAGCTGGTTTGTCCGAAACACAAAAAAAAATAACGCTCTAGTTGCGATTTGAGACATACGCGCGCGTATACGAGGCTCAAAAGACTCTCATCACGTGAGTTAACAAAGCAGCTACAGTTAGTAGATAGAGGCACACTGCAAACAGTGGCGAGACGAGAGATGGCGGCAACTTCAAACCGTTCTGCTCAATCAAAAACTATTCTGGAGAAGGAACTATTGAAATATTGCGAGGTGTTTGGGGCGGGAAGGGTGGTAATAATAGTGCGACAACGAAGAACATGACACGTATGGGCAGGTTCAAGCCTGCGGGCAAGAAAGTCACTCGCGTGTGCCGGTCAGCAAGTTTAGCCCTCATGACCACATCATCAAGGTATGGCAAAGCAACAAGAAACGCACAAGACCCAAAAGCTATGATGTACGATAGCAATCTCTACAATGTTCGAATATTCAAGCTATATATAGGCGCCATCCGCGGTATTCCGTCATTAGCCCTGCTCACTTGAGAAAAGCTTTAAAAAAAAACGCTTTCTAGGTTTCTCTGAAAATCCCAAAAACGCCGTTCAAAAGGTTGAGCAAAAAAACCAAAGGTTCGGATCGCCTTCATTTTCTTTTTTCGCCGCATTCCCCGAACTTTGTTTTTTTTGCATACCTCACTAATCGATTCCGCTTGGCCGATTTAGGGGGCGACTTAGAAAGTTGATCAGACCAAAACTGAGCTGAGCAGAGGAATTTGAAAAAGTTAGTGGAAATGAAAAACCTTCAGCAAAAGGCCTTTTTGGCACAGCTGTTTTCAAAGACAACGCCGAGACGAGACTTTGTCACGACGAGGGATTCGTGATCCCCGCCCCAAAGTTACCCTACCCTGAAAATGTTAGATGTTAGCCCTTATGGCAACGTGTAGCAAAGTGTAAGAGGGACTTTTTTCTCTGCCATCCCCGTTCTGTGGCAATTTAGGGAAAAGCTGTAACTTGGTCGCATGATTGCAATCCGAAAAAAATGGCGACGGATTCTTAATCTCCACCCCAAAATTAACCTACCCCGAAAATTCTAGCACGATCGGAGCTGTTTCAGAGGGAGGGGATATTTTCGGACATCCCCGCTTTCTTGGGTTTCTTATAAAGCCCCTAGGGAGCAGGTAAAGCCCCGTTGAAACCCGGGCACTACCTGTCAAATCAGTTTCTATCTAAACTTCGCTGCATGATTAAATAGAGGACTTCCAACATGATATTCAATGTTCAGACTTTAGCCGGGGATCTTTCATCACCCCCCCCCCCCCCTCGCAGTTCGTGACGGAACACCGCGGATGGCGCCTATATCAATCAATTCGCAGCATTGGTGGCACACCAATCAAATACGTTCAACTGTGGAAACTCGGGTAGTAGTCCATAGCAAGCACCTGCGGGATAGCCGGGGCCTCGTCTTCGTCAGGCTGTTCCTCCTCGTCCTCCTCTGGAGATTCTTCTTCCTCGGGCTCTTCTTCTTCGTCTTCGTCCTTGTCTTCCTGTAAACAAGCAACACAGCCACATAGTACGGAACAAGGAGAATGATGGCGTAAAGATAATTACCCAGACATAATGCACCGGCATGGAACTGTGGTGGAGGTTTCGTAGAAATTGTGTGCCCGATCGCGGCTCGCCGAAGTCTCGGAATTCACTGAAAACAATCCATCTTCGGATGGGGCAGCAAGAACACAGAGCATCAGCCACGCTTGCTACGCCGGCACAGCGCGATGACCCTCAGGTTGTAAGGAACCATACATAGTCAAAATTGCAAATGTCCTTCTCCCGAAAATATCGAATAGGAATCAGGGCATATTTTCTCACGTCGCCGTTATCGTCCTCCTCTTGGTTGTTCTGCGGTGGTGGTGGCGGGGGCGGCGGAGGCTCCAACTGAAAATACGGCACAAGAGAGGAGAGAACAAGCAAAGCCGAGAGTAAAAAAAAGTGCGCGCAGGAAAGAGGCGTTTCAGTTCCAGAGACTGCCTTGATGTATGATATGTAGAGCATGCAGTTGCTCGATTCTTGTCACGGG
Source organism: Costaria costata (assembly GCA_036873775.1). Classification (NCBI taxonomy): domain Eukaryota; class Phaeophyceae; order Laminariales; family Agaraceae; genus Costaria; species Costaria costata. The sequence continues at coordinate 5,222 of JAYJME010002762.1, read as the reverse complement.
CTAGCCTTCAAAACCAAATACAAAGGTTCATGATCGGTCTCTCACCATTTCTTCGTCGTCCTGAGGAGTCTGCATGAAGATGCCCCTGGGGGCAATCGCAAGCTTGACCGCAAGTTTGAGGTCTTCTGCGGACGCCCGCCTGTCTTCCAAAGCTAAAAAAACACGCGATCAACCGGGGGGACAAAATGGGACATCGTGTCACCTCTGGCGGTTGGGTCTTTCATTTTCATCATCACAACTAATTGCAATGCCTTCCTACGCGTCAAGTACTTACCAGTATGCAATATCGATAATCGCATAAAACAGTACCGCGGCCACCGCAACAGCGCGTATGGATACACACGAGGTATCAGCTACCAGGTATCAGCTACCTGGCACAAAAAAACACGCGATTGGTGGAACATCCAAAACTCACCGGCCGAAGCTCTAGCGACCTCGCACGCAAAAATTTCTGCGCGCTGGCCCTGGGTGCCTGCGCGGCTAGCCTCTTCGCAAAGGTACTTGACCTGATCACTTGATAGTTGCAGTTGCTGCGAGAAGTGAACAGGAACAAAGAGGAACAGATGCGACAAAATACGTTGTTTGCAATATGGTCCATCGGCTCTCGGCAATTCTGGATCGACACGAGATAGAGGTGTTTGCCAAAAAAAAGACTGGGTGCGCAGCCTTATAGCAGCACGATCCCAGAATTTCCAGTACCGCCATTTTCATGTTGGATGATCCGGAGTTTTCCAAAATACCTTGAGCTCCTCCCTAGCGAAGATAATGCGAGTCTTCACGTTGTCTTCCTCATCCAGGATAGCTTGCAGATCTCCGTCGCCCATCCCGCTCCAGTCAAGCACGCCTGAAATCGCACCAGTCGAGTATCAGAGCTGACATCAACAATCAACATCTCCCATCACCCGTCACCAAGTAATACATGCCTAGGCACATCCTTGGAGTAGATGTGCAGGACAGTCACAGGTGCACGCGTGGCTTTCCGAGCATGCATACGAAATATATGCAACACAATGGGTTCAGTCGATCCCACAAATGCGACACATGGTATCAAGAAAAAAAACTGATTTGACACGGAAAGGTTTTGAGATGGATCAGAGAACCCTCATGGATAAAGGGGTCAGTCATGACGCGCTGCATCCATGGATCTTCGAAAGAAGCGTTTTATGACGAGAGGGGTAATGGACTAGAGGGCGGGCGGATATATTACCGGAAACCTTTCATGCGAAACCCTTTTTCAACCCCCTGTTGTGCAGTGGGACGTTTGACACAAATGCAATGTACGGGTACGTGGTACAGCACACAGATTTTGTGTGTCTTCTCTCTCCTGTTTGAGGCATATAGATGATTCACTGTCGATCTATGTCGCCCTACGTTTGGCTTAATGGTAACAGGTGAATGGATGATAAGCGTAGGAAATGTCAACCCGACTGTGTACACCGCTCTTCACCGTTCCCAGAATGGTCTCCTACCACCTACCACCCACCACAGGCCGCTGACCCACGACCAAATGTAACCAACCCGTCCTGAAGGCCTTCCCCACGTACAGGCGACAGGCGACAGGAAAGCTCCGCGCGCGAGCCAGGCATTATAGCAAGTTATTACACCGAGGTTTACGGTATGTAATTATGGTATCGCACACAAGCGAACTGTGTGTCTGCCTTCGAGAACAAGATATTGTCCACCAAGGGAGATCAATTTCCCGAAATATGCCACAGTCGGGCTTCGAGCGGATTTTCTCCTCGCGTATCATGGTACTGTACGTCGTATACACAACCAATCTAAGCAACACTGCTAGTCCCGTTTCTCCGCTTGAAAATCGAGCGTCGCGAGAAGCCACGCGGATCAAGTACGAGTACGGGAACGCAATGCGTCCAAGAATAGGGCACAGGCACACCACACCAAGCATGAAATTGACTCAGGCAATCTGCGCTTACCGTTCACAGCTTCTATCCTTTGATCCATATCCAGCGGAGCAGCATCCACACTCAGAGCCACAGCAATGCGGTCCAGCAGGTGATCGCGCAATTCTGCCTCCTCAGGGTTGAAAGTGGCGATCAGAAGGGGCCTGCACGGGTATCTCATCGAGATACCCTCACGCTGATTAAGTGAAAGCATGTCGGGAAAGGGAGGTCGTCTGATGGCTGGCTGCCCTCGTGGCAACGATTCGACAGCAAAACGAGCTCTAAGAAATATTACCAACTGTGGTACTCTCTATTGGGTGGAATGTTGTCAGCAGAGCTTGCCCCGCCACCGTAACGTTCCTCTGGACATTTGCAAAATTTGCAACATTTGCATGAATACTCAGCACCAGCACCACCGCGTACTTGTCCCGGGAGACTATAATAGGCCAACAACAATAATCCGAGATAATTACCGTAAATAAACGGTTTCCGTGTTCGTAGACGTACCTCGACATTGACCCATCCTTCCGTTACAATCCCAAGCACAATTTGGCACAGCTCAGTATCCAGCAGGTTGATGTCATCAATATACAGGATGCCCCTGTGGGCTTTCGCCAGCAATCCGGGTAGGAAGACAGTCTTGCCCTGAGCAAAATTGAAAAGTCCGCACAAGATAAGAACGACACTCGGCGGATCAGACGTGGCCCTTTCGAGCGTGATATTTCAGCAAGGTCATTCGCGGAGAAGCAAGTTGGCTATGGCACGCTGACAAACACCAACATGCCTTATCTTCTACCATCATCCAAGCGACCCATGTCGGCGACAACGTGTTAGGTTATTGCTTCGCCACATGAGCAACGACGCTCGTTCTTCATGAGCTTCCCAACAAAAGCGTGTGCACAGCTGTATTATGTACCAGGTATGCTGTATATAGATCGCTGGGCAATTCACCTGTTTGACTGACTCCTCCACATCCACCGATCCCAAGAGGCGGTCCTCCATCACGTTCAAGGGAACCTGCACAAAAGCAAAAGCGTGCGGCGCAAGAAGGCTCATGTCTACAAGTTAACCGCAATGAGGAGGCGACAATTGGAGTGTCACGACAGGTGATTTGCTGGTGCGCGTGTCCTGCAGTCTTCTTCAGTGGAGAATGCGGTCACCACACGAGGCAGACCGGCCTAAGGTCTGTTGTCTCCACCGGTCATATTCCTTGTCCGCATTAAACACCCTGTACATTCCCGCCCATTTGTCAACATGCAAGCGGCATACCCTGGTATCCTGGCAGACTGTACCCCACACCTGGCATGTACGCTGCACTCGTAAACCAACACACGAGTGTCACGTACTTCTTTCGTCACTCGCGGGTGGGGGTCCTGTCACTTACAAAACTACAAATAGTGGGCCATTGAAAGCATCAGTATTGATGGTACTTCAGCTGACCTGGACGAAAGGTGCATCGACAATTTCCGTCTCGAGGTCGGCGAAGTCCTTTCCTTCTTTCTGGAGCATGGCAGCCGTGAAGTCGTCCATCATTTCCGGCTTCTCCGGGTCGAGGTTATAGGGTGAATCCTGCAAAAAGGGGAAATAGAAAAAACGAATAAACGAACACGTAAAAGGGCCGACCGTACTGTACTGACCATACGGGTACTCGTAGCCCTACTCAATCAGTTGACGTACTACAGGTTTTGTTGTCAATACAAGACAACAAAACCCTTTTACAACTGCACGACAAGACGTACCAGGTAGTTGCAACGAGGCCCCAAGCCAAAAAGCTAGCCTGCAGTCAATGCCTGGCCACGCGCTTGTCAAGGGTGAAGACTTCGCGGCGCTGCGTGCTTGCTTGCCCGCGAAACAAGAACCGGTCATACGGCCTTAGACTCTGCCGTCCTTAGACTGTGCCATGTGCAGCGATTGTTTTGCGGTGAGTGTGGCTTACCGCAGACCGTATATATTCGTAGGCTTCGAGAACCATACCCATGCCAGTGCACTCCAACTTCTTACCGTAATCCCCACCGCTGCCAAATAATTCACCGAAGACCCATCGCGGGGGGATTTTGGTGACTTTCTGTGTGCGGTCTGTGCATCGCAACTGACCGAAAGCGGCCCACGCAGTCGGTCAAAACAAGGAAAGGACAGCTACCAAATATCTCGAACCTTGTCGAAGATCATTCGTGCAAAGCCTAACATACACCGCCTAAGTCGTTCTGAAACTGCTGTGCACACATTAAACCCCAGTGCTGACGTGGGGTGAGATATGTTGTCTGAATTGGTGTCCTATGCGTATGAGGCGAGCAATCTCGGGCTGCGTGCCAACACTATTCATAGCGACAACCTCGAGGATATTAGTGTATATCGTGTTTGTTCCGCCGTGCAAAAAAACTCAGACTGGAATCACAATATCTCAATCGAATCTTGGGCGGCGCACCGAAGCTGGGTCGTTTTGGATTGGCATTCGTCTTCAACAAGTACAAATAAAAAACATGTACCTGGTATAACATGACGGACGAGTTAACTTTCGTTTCGTTTTTCGACGTTTACCTTGATACGTTCAATTGGCGGCAAAACACTGTGGACCGCGCGGGCCAGGATGGACTTGGCTGTACCCCTGCGGCCTGAGATGAGTACACCGCCCATTGCGGGGTTGACTGCCAGCGTGTAGAGGAAATGCAGGGGTACGCTCGTGTTAGTTTAAAGGACAAGCATGACGATTGGGAGTTAGCTTGTTGAGAGTATAAAGATAGGCATTCAACATAAACCTTCTGTGTCTCAAGTCTCCAGGCTTGTGCCGTCAAGGGCATGAAATTAATCAGAAAAATCACAACCGTTTCATAGGTGTACTGGTACGCGTAGTGTAGACTTGCCTAACGTCTATGCTGCTGTAAGCATTAGGGCTGCGCACTGGCAGTCTCAAAGTAGAGGCTACACTGGCTTCGCCAGGAGTCAGTATATATACTGGATGGTATCAGTACACGGGGTTCAATAATGTTGGATTGGCCGGGGGTTGTTGGGGGCATCGACACAGAAAGAGCAGAGAAAATAAAAAAAACAAGAAAATAATGTATGGAACTTGTGGCGATGATGAGACGATTTTAATATTTTGTGTTCGCTCTATCCTCTCTCCTCCCGAAGCTCATTTGTATGGGTTTCCGTTATAGAATATGGCGTGTTATTTTACATAATAAAGAGGGGCTTCGCCGCGGCGGGCTGACGCCCGCCTTGGCTCCGCGCATGCCCGTAATATCGTGGCCGTAAATGCGGCACAGTACTGCCAAGGGGTACTCGTACAGGGGCACACAGCTGCCAAAGAGCATATTTAAAACA
>JAYJME010002761.1:0-13149 GCA_036873775.1 Costaria costata | reverse complement strand
AGGCTCTTCTCCCCCCTCCCCACTACGGTACGTGCCTTTAGTTTTTATCGCGCAGAGGGTTCAGCATTCCCACTGCTAGTCGATTTGCATCGAATTTGTAGCCTCGTTTGTCGGGGATATCTTAACCCACACCTCCTCCTAGGACTTCACGTAAAAACATGCTGTCCGAACGGCGAGCTGACAGGCCGTCCATCCTTTCTCCGCTGCCGCAGCGAGCACCATGCGGAAGTCCTGCACCCTATAATAAAGTGGAGAGAATGTCCCTCCGCAGTCGCGCTCGTTCACTTTCCCCCACGCCTGCTCGTTCACGCACCCCGTAAAATACCTCGATAGTATACACCCATCGCGAGCTGACTTTTTTCTACCCGGGGAGTATGGACGTGACGAGGACGGCGTCGTAGATATTGTGGGCTTGAAGGCTCTTCATTTCCTTGTACAAAGTTGCCGTCCAACGATCAGCTTCAAGGAGCGCACAGCTTTATTGAAAGTGTGACTACTTGTGCTTTCTTCCCCACAAAACGCTGTAGCTGCACATCGGTAGTGGCGTACGCACACTCCGCGGAGGTCAGCATTTCGATGTGTTATGCTATTTCCAGCAATGCCGTGTTGGCGTAGAAGAGACAGAGTTGATTCAGTCCGGGGAGAACAGCTGTCGTTAATATCGCTGAAGCAGCCCTGCTGCCGCTCCTTGTTACTACTGGCGTCACCTGTTGCTGAGGTACCGCTCCGCCTGAGTTGGGGGTCATCTCTTCAGCGGATTTTCCTTGATGCTCGCTTCCACCGCTAGCCGTGGATTGCTGTTCGTCGCCATCGCCCGGCGGTGATTTCTGTCCACCGACGCCATCCGCCGGTGCTGGCGACATTCCTTCTTCTGCCAGTACACTGGCTTGAGTACAGTCACGGAGTTTCGCCAAGATCTCAGCTTTCATCGGTTTGCATGCCTGCACGATGGGGATGGTGTGGTCGTACGTCACGTTGTTGTTGAAGGTGATGCGCGATACGTAGTCTCGGACGTCTCGTAGCACCCCGTCGTCCTCTTGTCCAAGGTGATGCGCGATGCGTAGTCTCGGACGTCTCGTAGCACCTCGTCGTCCTCTGGTCCGTCGTGAAAGCGATTAGGCTGATGTTGTTCATCTCGTCGATGTTGTCCGGCTCATTGATCGGCGGTGTCACAACCTTGGACGGCGTGTCCATAAACAAAGCGCTTATGCTCGCCTGCACCATGTGTGTTGTCGCGGTATAGATGCGGTACGCCTTGGTGTCCTGGCTGTACCTGCAAACCCTACCCTTCCAACTGGTACCAATCAGTAGCCGTACAGACGCTGGGTGGGGGCTACACAACAGCAGCAGTTGTTCATACACTACTTCCGGGAGTATTTGGCCTGACGAGATCAAGTTCTTGGTTCAACTCATCGATCAACAAGTATACGAAGATTTTCATCGTGTGGCATTCCTCCGGTCACTCACGGAACATGTGGCGGGCGGTGATGGACATTAAACAGTTCCAACGTTGTTCACTCAACGCTTTCCAGTGTTCGATGGTGTTTGGATTCGTTTATATTCAGCGGTGTGGTGTCACGAGCAAAACACCGTGTGAATATATACATAGAGAGAGTTTCGCAACTACTCTGCATTTAGCCTATTTGCTCCGACATGAAGCCTACGTTGCAGCGTCAGGAGCAAAAACCTTGTAATATATCTAAATCGAGAGGGCTTTTGCAACCGCTGCGTCTTTGGCATGTTTGTCACGAAATAAAGAGCATGTAAGCTCACCTGTAGGAATCCCAGGAGGGACGTTATGCCGGACCCTCCCGCCACCACGACGATGCGCGGCGCACCTCCCTTCATCATCGAGCCAAGCGACTCCACCGTGTTGTAGAATCCGTCTACGTCCACCAGCAGCGACCGGGGTGAGGCGATGGCCGCCGGACCGTCGCTTGCCATGCGAAGAGCCTTGGTCCACGGTCCGAGGTCCTTTACGTACACCGTGAACACTTCCTCCTCGGGGAAGGCTCGGGAGTTCTCGGGCGGCCGGGACGGGGGGGCGCCACGCAGAGCGACGGAAAAAGCGTGGGCCTCGTTTGTGCCGAGAGCCGCCGGGACGCTGAGGTAGACGAACGTGCCCCCCCTCGCAGACAACATCTTAGGGTTGCGGAGGACTAGGCGGGTGTAGTCCCCGGTGGTCCGGATGCTCACGACGCTTGTGGGACTAGCCTTGGTCTCGGGGAACAGCCAACGGTTCCAGTAGCGCCACCTTGCGTTTTGAACAAGCAACGAGGGAGGGCAGGGAATATGACAAGCGCGCTGGTGTCGGAGGGGGGGGGTGGCAGGTATGGCGCCATGGTTGAACTTGTGGCGTGGTATGTCGTATGTGTGCATCGATTATTTGGTCGAGGTTTGCGCGGCAGCTTGTTTTGCATGCTGCTTCCGGGTCCCTTTTGTCTTGACGTTGTGGCTCTTGCCTGTTTCTGAACGCGCGAAAAAGAATTACAGCAGATCTCAAATCACCAAGCAACGCTAAAATTGAAAACATCAGCAACAGAAGCGAGTGGTATTGTCAAACAATTTAACAGTTCTGATCATGTTCGTGTGGAGGTAGCCTTAGGCATGTGGGAGTTCTACTGGCATTAATATTCGTAGGTCCCCTCACACGACTACTAGGATTGTGAGTTGGCTGATTGTAAGTTGCCAACTACCAGGTAGTTGTTACTTGGCTAGTAATTATAGTTAGTTGTGTGCGGTAATTCGCGGCGTTCTGCGTAGCTGCATCTGACAGGTGCGTTTGTGGCTCGACGCCCGTTTTTTACATACCAAAGTCTAAGTCAGATGATTCGCATACTGTCGCCACCCGGTTAATAACTAGCCGCGACGTCTAGCCAACTCAAATCGCGAATTACAGCAGTATGATATGGGATAGTACCGCGTATTTGGCAATCCCGACACCGACTGACCTCTTCCAGGCCTCGAGCCGCGACAGCACGTGCATGGTGTACACCGCGAGGCCACCCAGGAAATAGAGCGTGTTGGGGGCCCACTGAATAGAAATATTTCGCATGCAATTCGCGCATCAGCAGAGGGATAAGGTGCGGCGAGAAAGGGTAGTCGGGATGTCGTTGGTGTATTTCGAAGTTGAGATGGGGAGATATTCGGTAGCACTTGCGTTTAGTAAATGTACAAACGTTCAGTTAGGACACCAGAGGGGGAAAATGCTGACAAGACAACGACGATTGTAGACTCGGCCACCGCTTGGTTGGGAGACAGTAAACTCGGCGCCCGAACTCAAGCAGTCGAACGACAAACGGACGCAGCGTAAACGTTCTCGTCGGAATGCTGCTGAGAGCTTTCACATCTCGTAGACACTCGACGAGGCCAAACACATAGGGTGTTTGGTGGCCATCGTTGTGTCCCAACGGGGTAAATATAGCTGTTATTTATGGCGCAGGTTTGGCACGCATCTAGTGTATTTCGCGGCGCTTACGTGCATGGAACCGAACACGAAGACACCGATGAAGAGCCAGTGGCTCAGCTTGAACAGGCTGTACCAGCGGCGGCGCACATAGTTGATCGAGGTGATCCACATCGGCAAAGCGAACAGGGCAGCCATCCACCCCGTCGGGATGTCGACGCTCCCGCCGCCCACCTTGACGTAGATGGACTCACGCACGGCGTGCCTCCAGCCCTCAGTCCAAACCCAGTAGGCGACGAAGAGGAAGCCGTGCACGAAGACGCTGGCAAAAGCGAGGTGGCCTGCGACGGCGTGGTAGAGCACGGCTCGCTCGAATGGTACCCCGAGGGCGGACCAGATCTTGCTATCTCGTGCGACCGGGACGAGGATGATGGAGAAGTGGGAGGAGGCCACAAATCCCATGTAGATGGCGGTTCTCTCTAGCCTGCGAGGTTGCAGTACGCACGAGTAAGAGGCACGGCCATGCAGAGAGCGTACGTCCAGTCCAAAGAAGTAAGGGACGAGGCATCAGAAGTAGCAGTGCAACAGCAGTTTATACATTCCACTAATATTCTGCATGTCACACATTCGAGCTCGTCAGGGCTATACTTCGTACTGGTATAGTACACCGGTATACACGTCGTAGCTGTTGCTTTGGTATAACGATGCACCATGTATATATGAATTGTGTAAGTGGAACTATTCTACAATACTGCAGCAACAGTAGTGCCGGAGGTACCGTGACAATCGCACCGGGTACTCACCTGTATTGGTCAAATGTTGGCCCGACATCCCCCGAACTTAATTTACACCACATTGATGGATCATCTTCGCAGGGGGTGAACTTTGAGTAGTAGTTCTTGCTCGCGACACCTGATATTGTAATAGCGAACAGGGGGAAGAATTTCGAGAAAAAGCAAATTTGAACTGTTCACGGGAGATGCAGCAACCCCGAAGCGCGAACATGCACATGTCATCTGCCCGTGTTGTTCCAGGTATACATTATTACTGATTATTCTAAAAATAGATACGTATACGGGAGTATCGAGGGCACATACCTGGTATAGAGTAAGCACGCCGCTCCGCTGGAACATACGCCAGTACGAGTACTCAGAGTACTGCTGTAGCTGTAGACTTACTTCTTTCACCCGAATCATGAGCCAAAGCTTTGTAATAGTATGCAGCCCTAGGAAATTTCATAGTGTGTGCTTTGGGTGTACGCTGTTGTACACTAGGTACCCAGTATCTGGTAAGCACGTCCAAGTATGTACGTGAGTGAACGCTTCAGTTGTGAGCTGTGATGGCAACAATTATACGACGGGTACGGGTGAGTATGTGGAGTCCAGTCCAGATTCAGTAGTAACTGCTGTTGTTATGACCAGGCCACTATTTTGTCAAGCAGCATCATCAGACAGGTACGAAGTACGAGTAAGCGGAAGATACCCCGTGATTTGGATCACTGTATGTTTGGCCTTTCTGCTTGATCATACATACTGATTAAACCCGAACATTTTTTTTGTCCTACGTCGTACGAAGAATAATCTCCCAAGTACGCATGGATCGCCACGTTTCATGTGGCCCACTCCAAGTGATCGCACACACCATCAGCATCGCCTATCCCCTTCTTCTCTTGTTGTCTCCTTAATGAAGCAGTACTAAGACTGTTGTACGCGATGTGATCCGCACCACAACGTATACATGACGTATGTGCGTATCTCGGCGGAGGCGTGCAGGCAGATACGCGAGTCGCTCGTGTGGCGTGGTCGGGGTGTGGAGGAAGGGACTCAGAGGGAGGAGGGGGTCTCCCCGTACGTCGGCATTCGCATAGGGGGCATAGGGTGGATCTATGAAGCGCCTGGGACTGGCTAAAAAACGACAAAAACGGTTGAAAGCCAACCAGAGTAGAAAAAATCGGGTATACCTGGGATTTATCCGGCATAAACAGGTACAATGCGTGCTGGGCCAATGGCAGGGCGCGTGGGGTGCGTTGTTGACTTGATTTAAAGTATGTACCTGTTTTTGGCCCCAAACGGACCAGGTATACCTGTTTTTGGCCGCTGCCCTATAAAAAAACAAAAGACTTCAAAAACAAGAAACCTTGGCGCCATGGGCCAACTGTTGGAGGCATGGACTAATACCTATCCACGTCTGAGTTCCAATCCGGGCACGCACGTCGTTTCCCTTTTATTTTTACCAGTACATACTTTTTTCCCCCATTAGTTTTTGCTACGAATTGCACTTTTTTTTGCTTGGTATGTGTCGACACAACAAAGTAGCCCTCGGATGAGTGTCTACTTTACTGTAACTAGCACTGGGACTGGATTTTTTACTTTGCTTGCGCTTGGTTTCTCCTTTTTTTACGATTACGTACGTACAAACTTTTTTCACCCCATTTGTTTTTTGCTACAAATCGCACTTTTATTTCAATTTAATTTTGCTTCTTAGTGGATGTCGACACAACGGAGTAGCTCTCGGATGAGTGTCTACGTGTCTATGTTAAGGTATTAGCCTGTTGGGCTACTGGTAAAAGGTTAACAGAACACCTAACCGAACTAAGCCTTATAACATCTATCTGCTGCAAATAGCACTCGGACTAGATTTTTTGTTTGCTTGCGCTTCGTTTCTCTTCTTCTTTCACGAGTAACGTACACTTTTTTCCCCATTTGTTTTTGCAACGAATCGCATTTTTTAATATATTATTTTTGCTTGGTGGATGTCGACACAACAACGAAATAGCTCTCGCATGATTGTGTACGTGTCTACCTACTGAAAATAGCACTCGGACTAGATGTTTTTGTTTCCTGGATGTTGCTTGCTGCTGCATAGCGTAGATCATGTACATGCTGTACTTCTACGACTTGCTGTTTGTCGTTGTACTGCCGCCGCTGCTTGCTGTTGTTGTTGTTGTTGTATGTATTCGTACGAGCAGTGCGGCTGCTGTTGTACTTCGTATACCATGTATACTCCTACTGCCGCTGCTTCTGCCGCCGCCATACGGCGAGAGTGGTGTATACGTAGTGCTGCTGCTGTACGAACAGCTACAATACGAAAAACGGGATTGTGTGTGAGTGTTCCTTCATCATCGGTGTTATTTATCTGCTTTCAACCGTGACAATTTTTTGCATCCCCCTTGGCAGTACGTAATGGCGCATTTACGGCCTCTGTTTGCCCATGATATTCTCGACCTTTACGGGCATGCGCGGAGCCGTAGGCTGGCGTGTGGACTTCTTCATGTCCGGCGTTCTTTCTCTGCATTCATTCCTTATTCATTTTTGCACACCCCTTGGCAGTACGTAGTGTCGTATTTACGGTTTCTGTTTTGCCTATGACATCCTCGACCGTTAAGGGCATGCGCGGAGCCGTAGGCGGACGTCAGCCCGCCACGGCGAAGCCCCCTTGTATATATACGTTTTTCGTCCCATTCTTTGGTCTCCCCTTAATAGTCGTAACTCAGATCCGGGGTCGCAGAGCAGGCTCTCCTCCCTCCTCCCCACTACGGTTCTTGCCTTGCCTTTTTATCGCGAGAATACTTCAGCCCTTTATTCCCTCGTCGACTCGCGTCGAATTGTTACAGTACAATAAAATTAGTTTGTACCAGCATGATATTGCGCATGATTGTGTACCACACACTACAGCAGTAACTACTTAGAACCTACAACTAGCTGCAGTAGTAAGAGACTTTTGCCTTTGGTTATGTTTTACGAGTACGGGGGCACGAGTAAACGTCAGTACGAGTACGACTCAAGTGCAAGCTCGAGTTCTCGACTTCAAGTCTCCGGCCTTAACATCATGCTTGCCCGTTCGTAAGTTTGCTCGTGTAATTCAATTTTAATTTGTTATTTCATCATATACGTGCGTTTCGTTCAACATGCCCAGTTTTTGGACATCTACCAGTCAACTCGGCTTTTTTTTGCTCCCAAGGGCAAAGCGCATCACATACATATTCTGTGTTTTCCTTCCTTTCTCAAACGAGCTTAACTCTGATCTTTGTTCTTGTTTTATTAATAGCAAACAAACAAAACCCTACATGCCCTCCAACCAATTGCGTCATTTTCAATATGTGCACCTATATCCCTTGGTAATACTTAATTTTTCCTCCTGCGTATTATCGCAAGTTCAACCTGTCGGACTCGTGCCCTGACCTACCCGAAGCATTTGCGGAGGCCTTATAAATATACTTCGTATAATATGTGTGCACGTGTAGACACGTGCTCGTGCTTCCCCAACGAGCGCGCTTGCGTGCTCGCACCAAATATCCCCACGACGTTTTTTCACCTTGCCAAATCTGGATTCCCATGGCCAGAAACCAGATGGACAGGGCGAATGCCTCTCCGACGGTCACCCACCTGAGAGAAAGAAGAGGAGATCGTAAAGCAGAGGTACAATGTATCCCGGTGGTCACATTTTTTGCGCGCGGTGCTGTGTGTGGGGGGGTAGATATGCGGCCAAATAAAAGGACCACCGGCCGCATACCCACGAACTATCAGTTACAAAAGTACTGCTGCTGTGTAGTACCAGGTAGTACCATACCACACTCTGTCCGTACGTATGCAACTATGCGATTGAGGCGTGCTGCAGCAGGGGGATCACGTTTAGGTGACTTTTTCTGACAAACGGGGCTCCTTCCGTGATGAACTGCCCAACCTCGCTATAACTTTACCATATGCTTCGTCGCATGCCTAAGTCATGGGATTGTCGGGTTGCCCCATCAGTTTGTCTTCCCCCAAAGGCAGGTTTGGAGGGAGGTAGAAAGCTGAGACGTATTACCGTGGTGATAGTGAATCTTTTTCGGGGCTTTTGGCCGTGGTGCCTAACGCCCACCACCCGACCCGAACCCGAACTGTAACCCCAACCCGAACCCTATATGGGGTGACCTATGCTTGGATGCTGTGGCTTGTGAAGGCTCTAGGTTGACTCGCCCGGCGTGGGTGCTGTCCTTGGAAAGCCTCTAAAGGTTGATTCGGCCGGATCGAGATGCTGTGGCTTGGAAAAACTCTAGGTTGATTGAGCCGCTTAAAAAACACTCCTCAGCCAACCAGAGTGCGTAAAGAGCTATCCCAGGAAGATCCACGATCACGACGTAACAACTACTGGAATATTTGGCCAGTTGTAGGTCTTCAGAATAAACGGGCAGCATTTCCGATGAAAGTTCGCGCAGCTAAGTCGGCGGCAAACACCACCACGGCGGTCGCCGTCGTGTGGGACAAACGATGAGGGCCTCTTTCCCGTGATAGTGGTGAGACTATCCTGCTGATGTTAGCTTGGCGGCGGCAGGATAACGACGCTGCGATTCATAGTGGGGCAATAGACTATTATTATACCACTATTGACAAATGTACAAAAAGAGAACACACACCGCCATTGTTATCCCACCACGACTACTTCTGTTACGAACTTAGCCACCATAAGAACGTCGGACAGGCTGAGCTTCACGAAGAAAATTTAGAAATTCAGATATGTGGACTGGAACAAATATTCGGAACGGACCCGCTCCCTTGGTGACCTGTGCTGTCTCCAGACCAAGCCGATGTTCGTAGTGTTTCGTGGCCTATTCGGGCGTTTTTGATGACAGGTGAAGTCACCTGGTTGACAATGTGCGGCCGCCTGTCTATATTTCAGTTGCCAAAAAAGGTTCGATCGAGCCACTTATAGGTACACTTGGATCCAAAAATAGGTGATAGGGCAGTTGAGTAGCCGGCTATAGGTATACCTACGCCTTTCGAGCCATTTGTAGGTACGATGGGGCATAGGCCAAACACAGGGGGTCCAGGAAGCCTTTTCCGGAGTGTAATATGCCGTGTACCTGTAAATGTGGCTCAAAAGGCGTAGTAGGTATACCTACTGTTGGCTTTTGACCAATATCATGTGGTCAGTTCGGCATACTATTTCCACTGACTTTTATAGTCATTACTATTGACTTTTTAAAGGCCGTTTCTTATGCAACATTTGTTGAGGTTCGCAGCAGGGCCCTTTTCACGAAAGGCAAAAACACATAATCCGAAAGGCAAAAAAACATAATCCTATGCAACCCAGTTTGATAGAAGATACGTCGACCTCGATCTTTCTGTGCTGCAGATTGATCAAAGGCCAGAGTTTACAAACTGGGGCTCGGATTTGAGCCTTTATATATGTTTTTATGTACATACGTACACTATATTATTTTCTGTCTTTCCCGAGGTATTCATCCACTCCAGAGTTATCGGAGCAGCCTCTCCTGTCACCACGGACTTGATTTTTAACGACAAGGTACTGTGAAAACAACATCAAAGGCGAGGATTGTGAGAAAATTCTTTAAAGAACGGCAATCAATCCGCCTTCTGTTGGGAACGGAAGAATTCACAAGTTGAAATATATTCCATGACTGGTGAGAGATGATATTCCTGCGGAGGTCAGGGACTATTCGAAACGAAACGCTTACAAGCTTGAGCAAGTCAAGCGGTTGTAAAACATCATGAAGTAAGTGATATGAGCCCAAGATTAGGACACACATATCAGGAGCTCGCACATGAGATCATCTGTATTGATATCGACCACAGCATATCAAGCAGGAAGTTCGCAACCACAGCTGATCAGTGAACTTACTATAGACATAATCAAGAGCGGAATCGTTCCTGGTGATTGAAGAAGAATCAACCAGACATTTCCGTAGTTTCTGTTTCTCTGTTCGTTCGCGCTGTTCGTCTGCGATTGATTCTGGTCTTCGGCGTGGGGAGGGGGGGCACATCAATCGGTGAGAGTGTCTTTCAAAGTAATGAATGTCAGGACTTGGGCATGGCGACCCTGCCGTCTTCTCCACCGCCGTACTGTTGGTAACAGAGGCTCATATCATGGGGAGTCTGATGGTAGTCACTGTATGCAGGGAACAGGTATAATACACGCGATGCAAAGCAGGTTGGTATGTACGTGGAAGGTACTGAATGAAAGAGTGAGCCAAGTCATGCAATTGCTCTACATGCAATTTACACGAATTGAAACGTTTGGTAGCACGAGTCAATGTGGTCCTCATCTATCATATAGGCATACCTGTTAGTATGGTATGTTATTGTGGGTCTCTACATACTACTCAAAGGTTGCTATTTAATACTTCGACGTAGTATTAGGAAGGGTTCGTATGCACCACGTGTAACACGAACGGTACAAGGATGGCCGAATGCACCGAATGCACGAAGTGCACGTCGACGTGACAGGCGCATTGGTGTCCTATCCCTCCATGCTGTCCAAACGCGCACTTCTTTTCTCGTACCGTAGTAAGGGTTAAGTCGTAACATGGATCTAAGGCCAAGGCGACTCATGCGCTTGGAGAGATCGTTACAGAGTCAGGGGTAACCCCGGACGAGTTCGCACTGTGTTACCTCCGTAATTGAGTGACCTCTTTGCTCGCAACGCGCGGGACTCTATCGGAGCCAGCAATTAAGAGGAGATAACATCGAAAGTCTGGGGTATATAGGTATACACACGTGCCAATAAAAACGACAACCGCCAGGTGTCGAGTAAATTGTTAGATACAGGAACGGAGGAACGGGGTGTCAGAGACAACCGGGCCAGGATACGATATGAGGAAAACGGTAATTGTATCGGAAGGACCTCAGAACTGAAGTAAGTTGAATGGTCAAATACATTTTTGGTAAACTCTGTTCCCCGAGACCGTACCGTAGGCCCCAGTCGAGGCGGCCAAGAGAGGGGGAAACAGGATTATTCCATGAAGTAATAAATATTATTACATGGAGTACTAAGGCTGTTAAACGGAGCAATAGGGTTGTTACACGGAGTAACAAGGTGTCTTCAAGAACATGTGAAACCGTCAGTGCCGACGGCGGTTGCATGCCGAACTAATGGAAACTCCCTCCCGCGTCTCAGAGGCATTTTAGGCCAGGATACGGTCTGGGGAAAACGGTAATAGTATCAGAACGACCTCGGACTTGAAGGAGTCTGAATGTTCGAAGATCATTTGGGTAACTCGGTCGTCCGAGTGGACGGGGCCAAGGCAAGGAGAAATAGGGTTATTATTACATGGAGTAATGAGGATTCATACATGGAGTAATAATCAGGCCTTACTACACGGAGTAATAGGGCTGTTACACGGAGTAGCTGGGTATCGGCATGCACACGTGAAACCGTCAGTGCTGGTGGTTGCAAGCCAAACCAAATAGGAACTCCCTCCCATATCTCAGAGAAAAGTAATAACCACCCAATTCGAAAGATACACAACACAGGCGAGGATTGTGAGAAGATTATATGTAAAGAACGGCAATCAATCCGCCCTCTGTCGGGAACGGAAGAATTCAGAGGTTGGCACGTTCTATGATTGATGAGAGATACTACTTCTCTGAGGAGGTGAGGGACTATTCGAAACGAAACGCTTACAAGTTTGACAAGGTCAAGCGGTTATAATAATTCACGAAGTAAGCGATATGAGCCCAAGATTAGGACACATATATTAGGAGCTCGCGCATGAGATCAGTACTGAAACGTATCGACCACAGCATACCAAGCAGGAAGCTCGCCACCTTAGCTGATCAGCGAACTACGTAATAATCAAGGGCAAAAGCGTTCATGGTGATTGAAGATCAGCCAACCAGACATTTATTTCCGTAGTTTCTCCCACCCATCCACCCCTTTACTTTCGAAGGCGAGTTGGAAGGAGTTGCTACGAAGTAACAACATTCTGTTACTGTAATCTGTAATAACATTATACGAAATATTACATTATTACTGTTAGGAGTTTGAATGGTCGAACACCATTTGGCCATATTATGGGCTACTCTGTCGTCCGAGACCGCACAGCAGTCAAAAGTTATCACCGATTAAATGGAATCAGTCTCACAACTTCCAGATACGAGTGCACCTTTGTGTGACCACGGACTCTAGATTTTGAGTTAATGTGGGAACAACAACAACACGAGGAGTGTACGATCGGGGTATCTTCTTAGACTTCGAACATTGTACCTGGTATAGA
Source organism: Costaria costata (assembly GCA_036873775.1). NCBI lineage: Eukaryota > Phaeophyceae > Laminariales > Agaraceae > Costaria > Costaria costata. Next base: position 748 of record JAYJME010002761.1, on the reverse strand, counting down.
TGAGGTATGATATAATGGTATACAGTAGTAGTAATATGTGTAGGTGTGGTCTCCGTATCACATGAAAGAAAAGAGATACGTGTTTTTGCCATACGCCTGCAAAATAAAAAGAAACTACGCAACTACAGCTACAGCAGTACACAGAGTAGCTACGAGTACGTGTACGTACATACAATATTTCAAATACGTATGAAGTAACAGACAGCAGAGTCAGACGGGCCACGATATTTCACCTAAAACAAAAATGCATAAGAAACGTCCAAAAACAAGCATATTTTTCAATAATACAACCATGTTCGTGACATAAAACACAAGAATAATCTATGCTGAGGATAAGAAAGAAAAAAAATCCAGACTAGATTCCAGTACTCTGTAGGTACGCCACAATACAATAAAAAACAAAAAAAATAAAAACTGGCCAGAATCAACAAGAAAGCATCAGTCGTTTTGGGGAAAACGATTAATATCTCACGCAATTTCGTTTTACTGAACACAACCATTTTTTCGAAGCCGCGTATGGACGATGTGAAACGTCCGCCACACGAAAACAACAACAACAACAACAACAACAACAACAACAATAAAAATAACAATAACAATAACAATAATAATAATAATAACAATAACAATAACAATAATAATAATAATAATAATAATAATAATAATAATACTAATCATAATCATAATCATAATCATAATCATAATCATAATCATAATCATAATCATAATCATAATCATAATCATAATC
>JAYJME010002760.1:0-13151 GCA_036873775.1 Costaria costata | reverse complement strand
CAGGAAACCTTAAATTCACGCCGCGACGCAAGCAACCCTGAGAGAGTCTTGAACGCATTCTGATATCATACTACCGCAGACACCCTCGCGACCCCTCCCCCTCCCCCACAGGCAACCCCCCACTCCACTCACGCCACAAACAAACCTGGAAGAGTCTCGAACGCATCCTGGTGGCCGTCGAGTGCGTTGCCTCTCGCAAGTAGGTCTCCCCGAGCAGGGCCGGAAAGTCCTCGACGCTCGTCCCTTGCCCCGCCTGTCCTGTCTCCGACCCCTCGGACCCACCGGGTGCCTCTCCCTGTGGCCCCAGCAGCTGCAGCATGCGCCGTACGGCATCGACACCGTTCGCGTCTCCGGACCTTCCGGCGGAGGTTTCTTGGGACAGTCCGGGGCCTGCGCCATTCCCCTGGTCCTAATTATATGGAGGGAAAATGCGCAAGGGGGGGGGGGGGGAGATCAACCTTAGGTCTAGTCTGGGGGCGGGCGTGGTACTCATAGTCAGGCACGGCCGTAGTCTTAATGACAACCATAGATCCTCGCATCCCTACCGGCAATTTACGTGACCGCCTAAAGTGCAGAGACCCCCCTTTTGACCTGGGTGAAGCCGGGGACCCTGAAGCAATTTCTGAAGCTGGAGATGTGCGCCGTCTAACCGAAAATCTCCGAAAAAAAACGATATCCCCGAATAAAACATATTTCTACAGTCTAATTCCAAGTACTTTGTCCCCAAAACGGGAGAGCAGTCCTAAAGGGATTAAGGAGACTTGTACGCTTGACCCGATGAGTAATCCCATGCCTTAGGTATGTGACGAAAATATTGTGAAGATACAACGATATTGGTACTATTACGGGGGGCAATAGATAGTAAGACCTACTGTAGACACAATAGAACTTACTGTAGACACCAGCACCTATATATTTCCCTAGTTTTGCTAACAATATTTGGTCCATAGTTAATAGGATCTACTGTAGACACAATAGAACCTACTGTAGACACCAAAACCAATATAGTTCCCTAGTTTTGCTAACAACAGTTGGTCTTATTTACTATGGTCCCCCGTAATAGTAGTCCCTCAGTTGAGAAGCCCCGTCAGTCATACTTGATTTGATCAGAAAGTGCTACTTGAACAAGGCATGCCCTATCGCAGCACGCGTCTGACCTCTTGTATCTCAATTCGTAGTTGGGCTAGCCTTATCGTAGTATGCGTCTGACCTCTTGTATCTCAATTCGTAATAAGGCTAGCCTTATCGTAGTGCACGCCTCACCTCTTGTATCTCAATTCGTATTAAGGCTAGCCTTATCGTAGTATGCGTCTCACCTCTCGAATCTCAATTCGTAACAAGGCTGGCCTTATCGCCTCACCTCTAGCAACTCAGCTCGTATAAAAGGCATGTCCTATCGTTAGTACGCGTCTCACCCCTTGTATCTCAGTTCCTAATAAGGCTAGCCCTATCGTTAGTACGCATGCGTCTCACCTCTTGTATCTCAGTTCCTTGATAGGTCGGGAGGTTGGCGTATTCCTCTTCTAAGAAGTCGTCGTTGAAGACCATCGACCCTTTCACCTGGTTACAACGAGGAGCAAACGTTTGACACATTATTACGGGGAAACACAACAACCAGAACCAAATTGGTTACAGTGGTGTGTACCTAACCCAAGTTAAGAACGCCAAGATAAATATAATTCTGGACTTAACAGCCGTCAAATCCGCAAGTCCCGCCTACACCAAAAGGTATACATTTGCCCACTACAGTTAAGAGCAAAGCTTAAGTAAGAGCGGCAGTTGCGGTTTGTCACGGGGTGCTCTTAACTCGGATACCCACTATAAGTAACAAAATTAGGGCTCTTCACGGGTCACGATCCAACCTCCCGGTCGGGTCAAGAGGTTTTCGAAATCTCACGGGTCCGGTCGGGCCAGAAGGTTTTCTTAATGTCACGGGTCGGGGTCGGGTCGGGGTCGGGTCACCCGCACCCAACCAGACCCGACCCGACCTGTGGGGATCAACCCGATCCGTGTGCAACCCTGAAAAAAATGAGGGTATCATACATATCATACGAGGTAGCTTTTTGTGCCCATCGTGGGTTCTGATAAAAATGCCCCCCGTAACATGGTACCAGGTAGCTCTTTGCGACGATCCCTCAAACGTTGTGACAGGGGGTGTTGCACAGCAGCAATAGTATAATATAACACATCGGAAAAATCAGATCCCTATTCATGATATATATGTGTCGTTCAGGGCAGGCGGATCCCTGGTCTATATTATCTGCATTGCCTAGGTTATGTTGCCGGGTGTGGAGCCGCATGATCTGCATAATCTACGTATATAGCACGTGTCTCCTGGGCTCGATCTGTATTACACATATCTTGCTCAACACGCCATAACGACCGATATAGCACCTATGATATTAATAGCTTATCTAGATCGTGATCTGTCCGAAGCTTGAAACAGTACAATGGCACCTGACTCACTACGCCTGTGAGAGATGCTCCGGGTAGACAAAGAAAAAAACATTTTATGACCCTAAACGGCACGGCCCTTGTTCCTCGACGAGTTATCATACCCACCGAAACGACCACTTATGCTACCCGCAAGCGCTTGAGGGGAGGGCTCACCACGATTTATTCCTCTTCGGACCAGCGTCGCAAAAAGTCCGCGTGCCACACCGAAGTTCACCAAACAACCATTGGCATGGGAACATACCGCAGGAGTGGGGTCAAAGGAAACCCAACCGCAAAGTGCCTGCTCCCTTTTTTACTGTTATAGCCCATATTCATAGGTGCATGCAAACATTGACCATTTTCCCTCCATGCGGTAAATAAAACCCGTATAAACAGTACGCGGGATCGAAGCATCACCCGCGGCATGCAAAGATAAGCTTCCACGAAATCCCCAAATCTCACAGCTGGTGTGTCTATTAAATTTGATAAAAACATGCAAAGTGGCCGATCGTAAAAAATGATACTCGGTCTGGTAGGAGATAAAGCAGCCCCCCACCAATCAGGGAACATGCCAAGAGTCTCTGAAAGGCGCCAATTAGAAAAACATGCCATGGTATTTAGGAGACCGGCCATTTTGGGCGCGTTAAGGCCTCTTTCGGTCTTAAAATCCTATTACGGGGGGGCGTAGTAAGCAGAACCCACGATGGACCCAAAAAAAACATGTAGGTCCCTGAAAATTGACCAATCAGAAAACTGCTTACTATTAATAGGTTTTGATTTCTATGTTCCCCTTTAATAGTTTTGGTGCAGCGGGGCGGTCAGTCACCACGGTCTCCTAGCACCTTTGCCAAAAGGAGCGATTGTACCACATCCGTGTTACGGCATACGAGTTATGGACAGTTTCAAAAACGGCGTGCGTCGAATTCGGCGAGGCTCGGCGATGGCGAAAAACAGCTCAGCTGAGGACTGCTTGCATGAGGGACCCAGAGGCACAACGCTGATAAACGTAAAGCACGGTTGAGCGAGAAGCACAACGCTGATAAAAGCATTGCGCGATTGAGCGAGAAGGCGCTACTCGTGCATACGTATAATGCTCTGGCGTACGTAGAGCAGTATGGCGAAGACAACGTAATTACAGGGCTAAGGTATTGCCTACTGTAGTATTACTCGTTGCCATGTATGCCACCGGAGGATCACTACTATTAATGCTGACATTAGTCGCTTGCCGGAGTTGCCGACTATCCGACTTTATAGATTTCCATACTTGTATGAAGGATTGTTGAATGCAGGATACCTTCTTTTTTTTTGGGCGGGGTCCCCTTGGCCGAGGAGGGCTGATTTGGCCCGCTTCGCTCGCCTGACCGACTGATGTCAGTTGCTCCGTAGTCGGCTAACGGCACCTACCGACTAGATATTAGTCGTGAAATCCTGCCGACTTACAGCCCTAGGAATTGGAGTCGAAAATAAATTGCAGGATGAGTACGTATGTATTAATAGTACGTATATACGCAGTGATAGGAACCGTAAAACGCGCATGTCAACATACCAAACCTCGGACGAATTTCTGAGTTGGATTTCTCGACAACGGGGAGATTGTAAACGCCAAGGGGGGGCGTACTCATTTGTTGCTTGCCTTAGTCATTTGACCATTGACCACGCATCCCTTTCGAGACGCCAAGGGGTGGGTCTACAGAAATATCTCGACGATGTCTTTCCGAAGCCACCACTTTCTTCGCTGAGTGTGCCCCTCTTGGTTTTACAGAAAATCGGCCCCGAAATTTATCCCAGAGGGAGTGTGTTGTCTTGCGTGTTTACGGTACTCGCGACGGCATTCCGAGTACCGGATAAGAAGTGGGTCCTGTCTCGTCGTTCTACATAGCGTACAACACAAGGCCGGTAATGGTGAGCATACTTAACCCCTCTAGAGCCGCAAACGGTTTTTGGGGACAAAACTACTTGGAGATACTCGTAGTGTGGGATACTTTTTCCGGTCGTGAAAGGGTTAAGAAGTACATACTCTGTAGATATGCTTTGCTACGTATCCCCACCATGAAATGCATACCTGGTACAGTTTGAGTACCACTCTGTCCATAAATGTAAGGAGCGTTTCATGTTAAATTTAATATAAACAAGGTGCTTATATTTATGGACAGAGTGGTACACAGGATAATTGGGTATTCTAATTATATTCTCCTGTTGACCCAAGACTATATCCCGGGGAGTTGCTTACAATACCAGGATCTGGTGGTGTTTTTATTGGCGATCCGGAATAAACCCGCAGTTTGTTGACTTTACGTCAGCGGCTGATGTTATGCGTCTTTCATAACAATCTGTGTGCACGCGGCATCGCCGCTATCATTCTACCCAATGCCGCGCAATGCTGCTGGGGGAACCAATGACGCCGAGTGGAACGGTGGAACTCCCAAAAGTCTCCCTGCGTTCCAGCACCGACGCTTCTTCGAAACCTCGAAACCACTCTACCAACCAACACTACAGAGAGTAGTACCGGCCCTCCATACAACACGTATATAAGAAACCGGGATTCTGGCCAAGGCTAGATTTCTTATTTGAGAAAGGGGGTAATCTTGCTGGGGGGACCAATGACGCCGATCAATGACGCCGAGTGGAACAGTGGAACTCCCAAAGGTCCACGTGTAAAAGTCTCCCTGCGTTCCATCGCCGACGCTTCTTCGAAACATTGAAACCACTCTATCAACAAATAGTACACAGAGTAGTACCGGCCCTCTATACAACACGTACATAAGAAATCGGGATACTCGCCAGGGCTAGATTGCTTATTTAATAAAGGGCGTAATCCACACTAACTTGAAGAATAAGCATAACTGCCGCCGAATTCATTATTATGTTTCCCAGGAAATCTCAAGTAGAGTTTCTTGTCGGGCTCTTTCTTATGACAGGGCCGGTATTACGGCGGTTTACGATACAGAGAATACCATACCATGTACCAACCATGGCAACGCGAAAGCAGTTGCTACCAGGTACTCGCGTACCAGGTACCAGGTACTATATACCAGGCAGCTATTATACAAATACGCTAAAGACGGGCAATTGTTACAATATATTCCAAGTACAGCAGTAGTACCACGCATACTCGTAGACCTATATAACGCAAGGTTCACTTTTAAGAAACTTGATCAAGAATTCGTGCGCAGCCAGCAGCGAGAACCACACTAAATCCTACCAGGTACCAGGTACCATACTGGCAAACGCTGTCTGTACACCCGTAGTCTATGCTCGAGGTTGCTCATGTGATGAGATTGGTTTTCTCTAGCGTACAGTATGAACGATTTGGTTTCATTTGGAATTAAAAGGAGAATGCGGGTTTCAGTGAAGATTATTAGGATGTCTATCAAGGGGTACAGGGAACAAATATGATCCAAGAATCGGAGCTGTTTGGGAAGAGGTGCCTTTTGGCCAAGTCTACGTAGCTTCTGTCACGTGTTGGGTGAGCATGATGTGTGAAAGACGATATGAGATTGAACCAGAGAGAATAAGCACAGTAGTAGACCAATAAACAGCAGTGTTCTAGGAGAAAATAGGAGAGATCTACGTAAACTGTACCAAAAATAGCTGATAGGATAAAAGCTGGACGATAGCAAAAACAGAGAGGAGATATTGCAGAGAGACTAGCAGAGAGAAATTCTAGTTCTGTCAACCGAGCTCGAGAGAGACGTTCGACAACCGCTAGCTGGAGGTAGATCAGCTCTTCCAGTGAGCACGGATAGAATAGGAAGAGAATATTCAGGGCAGATGGGAAAGCGAGATGAGCAATTGGAGAGAGGTCGCCCACCCCCCCTCCTCTCAGTTACTCGTTCTCCTTCAATCTTCTGCCTGACAGCAAAAGACATAATAAATACTTTAAAAAGAGATCCTTGATTAAGCCACTGCACGTACACAACGGACCGCATCATCTGATCACTGTACAGCAGCTTCACCATATACAACCTCTTTTCCCCACACTGGCGTCGACGACAACTCCGTGTACATCTCACGCTACGCCCGGATCCAAGATCACCATGTCTTCCAACGGTGAGCAGCGTGTTGGGGGAGAGGAGGGGAAGGATAGGGTGTTGTCCGTCCCCTCCGTTACGAGAACTCGCTCCCAAACGCGAGCAGCAGCGTCCCGCCCTGTTGACGTTGTTTCCGCACCGCGTACTGGGAAAGGGGAGAGTAGTCAGAATGCGGTTGGTGGTACCCCAGTGATAACGCGCGAACGGACTAGCATGGTAGACTCGGAACGGGCGAGTAATGTCGACAGCGCCACAGTTGCCACACGCATCCGCGACCCCATCTCTGCTGTGCATACCGACGCTCTGCTCGTACGCTCGATCCCAACCCCACCCCCTATGCTCCTTGCTCCTGCCAAGAGTAGGCTCACCCCGTACGGAAACAGGCGCGCGTCTCGTAAGAGTAGCCAGAACGTCCGACAAATGTCCCGCACCCTCGACTCCCCGCGTTACACCGCCCCGATCAAGGTGGTATCCGTAAATATCATCCCCAAGCCCACACCGACGTTATCATCACCATCTGTGTCACCCTCACGGTCTTATTCAGATGTCGTGAAGCACAGTGGGGAACCGACTTCCCCGACGTCGCCGGTCCCAGGCAAGGGAAAAGGGAAGGGGAAAGCCCCTCCTTCCCCGGGAGCCGAGCCCTCGCTGGAGGGGGAGGTCCTGGCCGAGCCGTCGCCGGGGGCAGCTCCCTCGCCGGGTGGCAAGGGCCCGGCGCCGAGCACGGGTGGTGCTGGAAGTGCCGCGCCGGGGACCGCGGTGAGTGGGGTTGAAGAGACAGGTCGTACCGTGCGCGACGATTTGATTGATAACGTTAGTTTCCTTTTGGATGGCTTGTCGTTTGAGGACAAATTTCGCGTTATTGAGGTAGCACCGCTTAGTTCAGGCTTATGTGTGGACACGGCTGCTGGCATAGGAGGCACTATTGTGCCAGTAGGAGTGCCAGCAGGCCGGACGGTCCCTACAGTGGTAAAGGGGAAGTCGCGTCGCAAGACGTCCCGCGGGCTTCGCTGTGTGCCCCCGCCTGTAGTGACTTCGGATGAACTGTACGCTCGAGCCCTTCAGGCCGAGGAGCAAGCTGCGGCAGATAAGATCGCTGCAGCCGTAGCCGAAGATGAGCAGCTAGCTCGTTCGCTTTCGGAGTCAGACTCCCCCGCTTTGTCCCGTGCCGATCCCTTTTCTCCGAGGCGCGCGTATGCTCCCCCGAGCCCTACATACACTCCCCTCCAACCCGCGCTACCGGATTTTTCATCCAACAACATGTACTCTTGCTTGGCCTCTTCTCACCCTGGCCAGATGGGTGGCATTGCTGCAGCCCAGGCCAGGGCAGAAAAAGAAGAGGCGACCACTTCTTTCAAAGAAGCAAGGGCCGCCGCCGCGGAAGCGGCGACGGTCCATCGACAGGCTTCAGCCGCCCTAGCCGAGGGCAAGGCCGAAGAAGCTCGCCTCTCAAGGGAGCTTCGGGACCTTGCAACGGTCCGTCGCCGTGCGGAGCGAAAAGAGAAAGCTACCCTGAAGCAACTACGAGCTGCAGAGACCAAGGAAAGAGAAGCTCAGCAGAAAAGGCTGGCATCGTTCCAGGCTGCCGCAGACGCCGCCCGGGCGCGATTGGCCTGTGTCACTGATACAAACGCCAGTCGGGAGGACGCCGTCGCAAGGGCAGTAGATGCAAAACGACGTATTGAGGAGGAGAGCGTTCGCCGCCGAGGACAGCGTGAAGCTGCCCGAGGCAAAGCGGTAGCCACAGCTGAAGCAGCGGGCAAACCGATTCTCCCCAAGCGGGAGTGGAAACCGTGCGCTCCTCGCCCCTCCGCTGTTGCTGCTGCTGCTGCTGCTGCTTCTGCTGCCTCTGCCTCTGCTTCTGCTGCTGCTGCGTCTTCTGCTTCCACCCCGGTGGGAGAGGACCCATCCGTCTCGAGGCTGAGATTGGAGCTCCAGCGGTACGACTTGGTCCGGCAGGCCCGTCCTGAGCTGTCTCATGAGCAAGTCATGGCAATGGCTTGCCCACAGGGGATGGGTGCCCCCTTGCCCCACCCGGAGGAGCCGACCCCTCCTGTACCCCCAATGGTTCCTGCCCCGCCGGTTCAGCAGGAGGTTCCTCCGCCTGCAGGGTTCCACCTGCAACTTCCGGGACCCCCTCCTCAGCCAAGGTTCTCCAACTACCAGGAGAATCAGGGTGGACGGCCGCAAGGCCCCCGAGGAGGAAACTACTCGGAAGGAGGAGGACATCGCGGTGGGCGCGGTAACTTCAAGAGGTGTGAAACAGTAGAAAGTAGTATACAAAGAGTAGGGTACGAGGGTGTAGTTGAGGTGAAAGAACAACATGAAGTTGAGGTAGAGGTGTGTCGTGTGAAACCGGCAGAACCTGTTTTGACTACCCCGACTGTTGCCCCAGAGCCTGTATCTACAACCCCTGCCACCACAACTGCACCTGTAGATGTAGCCCCGGTACAGCCATCTGCTATACCTGCACCCTTGTCGACTGCACCAGTGGCGACCCGAAATCCTGCTGTGCCAACTAGTAGTTACGACAATGAGGAACCGAGTCCGAAGCGTAGAGCAGCCACTCGTAGGGCCTATGCCCGCATGGATACGGGAGTTTTGATGCCTGTCCCCTCGCTTCCATTCGCATCCGACCACAACGTATCGGAACTAGTGCAATTTACTTCCTCTCTGCGCGATGCTGTTGCTAGCCTGCGTGTTGCTTGTGATGACCCTCATCCTTTCCGATGGACCAGAGGATGGGAAAAGTGTATCGAACGACACATTTTGCGTGCTGTCCGATCTACTGCACCACAGGCACCGGCGATAAAAGCTATGATAGCAGATGCCTTCAAAAACGGAGGACGGCTTTTGGACGCAGGACAAGATGGACCGAAGGTTCTTCAGCACACCATCCGTTCCCTTTGTCGTGGATTGAGCCGAGCGACAACAGCTGCCGTTATGCAGGCTCTGCAAAACCTAGTCGTGCCGGCAGGTACGCCGTTCAGTGTGTACTTGGCAGAGTTGAGATTGCTAGTAGGGAATGCAAGAATTATCGGACATGTAGAGCCGGAGGATGGCACTATGCAAGTAGCCATAAAAACCGGTACAGACGACCAGTTTGCGAGTTTAAGTGCCGGTATTTTTGCCGGTAGAAACATGCTTGCATTGCCGTTTAACACTGTAGATGAATTAATGGAGTCTTTAGAAGATCTGGCTTTGAACCAGACAAAAGCAGAGACTTCTCGAAGGGTGCTAGGCATGAATACTAGGTCAAAGACCTATAATCAAGCCTTTCGTAGTAGAGAGTTCGGTGGTGTTATGTCAGTAGTGGCTTATCCTTTCGAGGATGAGGCCGAAGAGTTCAGCAAGGTTTATTCAATTATGCGGGAGAAAGGAGTATTTGGAAAGAATAATAAAGACCCACCATTTTACGTTTCGTTTAACACAAGAGAGGAGCGAGATGCTGCCCGCAGATCATATGGGAATCGCTGCCTCAATTGTGGGGAGGAGAATCACTTTGCACGGGAATGTCCCCCCAAATTCTTGAACCACTCCCGCATGATTCATCCTGCTGTTGGCGATGGTACGCCCGAAGAAGCTGAGCGCCGTTGGCGCAGATGGCAGGATCGACTGTGCCAATGGGCCAGAGCTCGTGCCTCCCGAAATAATCGAAATGTATGAAGTAGCGACGGTAGGCTGGCCCCCTTCCCGGTAGCACTACGGCCGTCCCCCATGCCTATCTTCTCAGGTGGAGCGTCCCAGGGGATAGATACCCGGGAAGGAAAATCCAGGGCGAGGAATAAGAAGAGTTCGGTTAGAGCTGCCTTGCACGTGGCAGTTAGTGACCAAGAAGCAGGATGCAATCTGCTTTTGAACGGTAAGAGTCGTACAACAGATTGTCATCTACTAGGAAGGGATGGGATTAATTGCCCCGGAACACCACTGGATGTCAATCATGTTATACCCCTTTGCACACGTCCCGTCCATAGTAGTAGTAAGACGAGACCGGACCGTCCGAACTGCATAATTAATCGGAATAGGCCCCCGAGAAAAATGCAAGTTCGAAGCGGCAGAGAAGAGCCGAGTGTAGCAGATAGTAGTCACACTGAAAGCCAGTCAATGTCTGCTTCTGTAGGGGAGATGAGCGCACCCCCTTCGACTGATCAACCGAAGTTGTTGTCGACCCCCGCACAGGAATGGAGCGCACGGGGAGTTGTCGGAAGGAATATTAGGAAGCGTGAGCGAGCTTGGTGCTACCCAGGTCGAGGGACACCCAGTGCTCATCGCACAGGACTGGCCGCACCGACAGTAGGTACGCGAGTCAATATGAATGAAGTTTTGAATCTTGAAACGCGTGAAAATATTTATCGTGTTCCAATTGTACCAAGTTTGAGTAAGATTTCAGAAAAAACTAGATGAGCCTATAGTTAATGCATCTGACGAGAGCTGATGTGTTTTGGGCGCTGATCGGGCGTCTGGGAGGAGTAGACTGAGTAATAGTGGTGATCAAACCCGCGACCGCATATACGCACTTAATTTATCTGCCAAACAGAGTGATAATCTTTCTCCTGTGTTTCCCCCCGTTTGTGTACACTTGGAAAAAGGGGAACGAGCTGATTTTTTATCGGAATTTATACGGCCGGTTGGTGGCGATGTATTGCTGGACCGGGGACACCATACCGCAGGAGTGCAGCTCTTCGCGGGTAGTAAGGCCCTACGGACCCATAACTGCGCAGCTTTATTAGACACGGGAAGCCCAGCATCCTTCATTCAGGAGAAGGTATGGCTGCGTATGCTTGCTTGTGATGCTGCTTCAGAAGACGGGTTGAAGAATGTAGATCAGAAAACTTGGGGAGGTTTCCATGGGGTGCCATTAATAACCTCTAGTCACGTGCGGCTGAATATACATCTAGAACCACACGGGAAAAACGTTAACCAGTCCATGCGACCCCGTACAGTATGTTTGGTCGTGAATGCACACATCGTGCCTGATTCTGCAATGTCCACCGCAGTTTTATTAGGGCGAGATAGCTGGTCTCATTTTCTTATACGGAGGTATCGAGATATTAGTGAAACCGCAACAATAGTTACTTTTGTTGAGACAGAGAGTGACTCAACGGCACATGATCAGCGTTTTAACCAATGGATTAATAACGCAGTAGGTATGATCGAAGGAAAAGGGAATGGAAGAGTAGTAGTCCGTGTTGCCAGTCATCGACATCGATTGCCGAATGCTATGTCTTGGCTACAGGTACACCTTACTAATTCAGATGGTACAGAAGCTGCTGAAGGTGCTTATTATATACGTTTTGGTCCAGAATGGTTCCCACAAGAAGCCATAGTTGAGTCTGGTATTACTGAAATACCTATACAACGATTGAATGATGATGGTTTCTTAGTACAGAAGGGTATGCGTTTAGGAGTAGGTGGAGAAAAGTTGGAACCGTGTAAATTGGAAAATGCAGATATTGTTCCGAACGAATTACCGGTTGTAGGAACAGTTGAAGGTAGTTCAGAAAAATCAGGAGAAGGACCGCCAGCAGAGGTGCTGTCTAAGTTAAATCCTGAGCAACGAGAAGCATTTATACGGCTGTGGAACAAAATCCCTGTACACTTACGTGCGATACATTTTGATTTTGAAGAGAGTCTTTGGACAGAAACAGACATTGATTCTTTTGGAAATCTGTTATATAAATACGCACACCGTTTTTCAAAGCATAGCACTGATTTGGGACATGTCACGATAGACCCTTTTCGCATTATCCTGAAGAAAGATGCCCAACCGGTCAAACAGCGTCCATATAGACATTCACCAGTGTTAGCTGCGAAAGTTCAAACGGAAATAGATAAATTAGTTCTATTACGGGGGACCATAGTTAATAGGACCAAATACTGTTAGCAAAAATAGGGAAATACGAAGGTTTTGGTGTCTACTGTAGGTTCTGTTGTGTCTACAGCAGGTCCTATTAACTATTGACGAAATATTGTTAGCGAAAAAAGGGAAATATACAGTTTTTGGTGTCTACAGTAGGTCCTATTGTGTCTACAGTAGGTCCTACTGGGTCTACAGTAGGTCCTATTAACTACGGTCCCCCGTGATACTCTGCAGTGGAGGGAGATCACGGTTTCGAAAAACACACACACAAAAACGGAAATAAAAAAATGGAGCCCGTCGGAATCCGTCGCTCCGGAGAGGCCACGAAAAAAAATACACGTGTGGTCTGCTGCCCGATACCGGTAGCTACGCCATATAACGTATTACGCGCATGACAACACACAGCTCCCCCCCAGGACGATTTTTCCACTCTGTTTTTCCCCACTATGGGGAGAGGGAGAGTGAAACGAACGCCCTTTTCTCAGGGCCTTCTTCGGGCCAATTACCGAAGACATTCGGGAACCGCAGTGAATCAACCATGCAAGTTACCAATGAGGAATAAACAATGGCAAAAGTACCATAAGAAAGACCAAACCACGGCGAATCGAATGATGGTGTGTGTGTGTTTTACGAAGTCGGAACCGCGGCATGGCCACGGGAATTTTACCACCGGAATTTGTACTTTTAACTATAACTGGACGAGGCGTTTCCAAAGCAACCATTTGGGCTGTGTCCCCCCCCCTCCTTGACCCTCAACGAGTACTAGGATTGGGAAGTCCCAGTAACTTGAATACTTCCCACTACAAATATGAAAACAAACAAGC
>JAYJME010002759.1:0-13153 GCA_036873775.1 Costaria costata | reverse complement strand
TGGTGCACCCAGGACTCGAACCCCCAAAATCGCCGTTAGTAGTCTTACGAGGTTAACCACTACACCACAGGGGACGCGGAACCATAGTTAATAGGACCTACTGTAGACACAATAGGACCCACTGTAGACACCAAAACCTATGTATATACTTCGTATATCCCTATGTTTGCTAACAATATGTGGTCCATAGTTAATAGGACCTACTGTAGACACAATATAACCTACTGCAGACACCAAAACCTACATATTTCCACATTTTTGCTGACAATATTTGGTCCTATTTACTACCAGGTATTTACTATGGTCCTCCGTAATAGTGGGGAGGGGGAGAAGAACCTGCTTTGTGACCCCCCGGATCTGAGATACTACAACTAATAGGGAGGGAGTGGGAGTGCAGTAGAAGGACCAAGAAAATAAACAGCGGAGCAAAAAAAAAAACAGAACCAACTCCATTCCGACATCCATCACTGATAGTCTACAGGCCCATCCCGGTCAGTCCCATCAGACCCAAAGATGTCAGGAGACGGCAATGCCACCCGTTGACGGACGGCAATTTTCCAAAACTTTGCCTTGACTGACGGCAGATTACTAGATGTGAGTGTCGATTGCTCGGTTTGACACACTTGACCGCTGTTCCTTTTCCCTTGACTGACCGTCTACGCGTAGTGACATTTTTGATCAGACCAGGAGAGTAAAATATCCAGAAAAAAAAACGTGAGCTGGGAGATGAAGATTCGTCCAAAATCATCCTCGCAAGCTGCGCTATGCGCACCGAACATGAACATGAATGCACTTTAAATGATCGGTGCAAGGGTGGATAGAAGAACACTGCAGCGGTCGAAATCAAGAGCCAAGCAGACGGAGCCATCAATGGTACCAACCAAAAGGCGAAACCAATATATTGGTCAAACATTACTGGGTACGAGGTTAAGAGGGGGCGGGCGCCTTGGGATCAGTGTCTTATCAATGCACCTCAAAAGACACAGCATCTCGAGGGAAAAAGCTCAGAATTTTTACAAAAAAAAAAAAAAACAGCTGTGAGATCGAGGATTTCGTCGAAACTCAAACCATGTTTGTAAGCTGCGTGGCATACGTCGATCGCACGTACTGCGGGTTTTATATTTAGCGAAGATGCCATCATATTACAAAAAAAAAACGTAGTTCAAAGGTTTGCGGGGTTGGTCGCCGTTGCCCCGAGAGCCCGATGGGAATATCGACGGGTTTTCTCGGACGCCAGGAAACGGAAAAAAAAACTACTGCCATTAAACGGTGAAACCCAACCTCAGAAGATAGGAGTCGGTGCACCGTAAGGTTTCTGGCCAGGTCACGGTACAGTGGCGCGTTGGCTAGCGAGTGCTGCCGCTATAAAGGTATTGTATTACACAGTGGAAAGCAGTGCCTTCCTGAGGCGGATTTCCCCTATACCGTCAATTGGCTCAAATCATCCACGGTATACCGTTTTCTGGTTGCCTCCCATATTGTATACCGTACAATAGGCTTCACGCACGCACGTATTATGTGTACATACATATAATATAATACTACACAGCTGTTCGTGCAACCGGTTGCATAATATACCAGGTAATACGCGGTAGACCTGTGAAAATACATATTCACATATACCTGGTAGCATACCAGTACAGTTTAGTACATACCAGGTATCACGTATTTACGCAAAAGTCTCAAACCAATCCGAACGTGTCAGGTATACAAAAACAATCCCGGTAACGGTCAGCCCCAATCACAACAGCGGACACAAAAGGCACCGAAACCGCCTCTCGTCCGGAAAACGCCAACCCTCCCCCCCACACCCCCCCAGCAGGTTTGGTGAAAACCCGACGTGCTCCGTCCCGGCATAGTAGGGATGCGAGGGTCTATCACGACTACGGCCATGCACGAATTTGAGTACCCCCCGCCAGCACCCCCTGCCCTACCTGCATGCGCATTTGCGCCTGCTGTTGCTGGTAAATCATCTGCTGCTGCTGCTGATGCTGTTGCTGCTGCTGCTGTTGTTGCTGCTGCTGTTGTTGTTGTTGTTGTTGCTGCTGCTGCTGCCCGTGCTTTTGGTGCTGCTGCTGTTGGTGGGGAGGGCCGCCGCCTACGGGCCCACCCTGCTGCTGCTGTTGCTGCTGTTGGGCGCCGGGGTGCATCATGGGCATTTGCTGGGGAGACCCTGCGACGCCGGTCCTTCTGGGGGAGCCGCCGGCGCTAGGGTTTCCTCGCATCTGTGGCAAGCAGGATAAAGGGGTATGGTCGGGGACGGGGTCGGGGATGGGGAAAAACAAAATAATCGACGACAACATGAAAATAGTTTCTCATCATGTACCAGGTAACACAAAATCGACGGACCTATCATACGATACCGGTTTAGATGAAATTATTGTATTTACTGTATTTGATTTTTCGTCTATCGGTATCGTATTTAACTCGATTCTCGGTCAATATCCCATCACTGTTATCTGTTGTTGGTGTGCCCTGAGCGCTCCTCAGCTTTTCTTGTACATCTATATGCTGTTGTTTTTTTCAATTGCTACTCGTATATAGTTCGTTATGAGGTTCGCCTCTCGGTTTGAAACTTCCTCATCGTACTCGCCGACACCGACTGCAAATAGTAAAGACAGAGTAAGTGTACGTAACCGAAAAAAGTAACCGCCGCAAAGTGGTGAACCGTCACCTGCATGTGCCCCTGGCCCTGCTGAGGACCGCCGCGCTGCCCCCCCCTGCCGCCACCCTGCTGAGGCATCATGCCACGCTGCTGCTGTTGTTGCTGCTGTCGGTGCTGCTGAGCCTGCTGCGCGCGTTGCTGCTGTTGCGCACACAGACCAGACACATAAAAACGCAATAAAACGGGGCGAAGTCAGCCGTCGACAAAATTCGGTCCATGTACAGTAAGCGCGAAAGGGTCCATCCTTGCTGATGAACCAACTCTACGGCACATCCGGGGAGAACGTCCGGAGGGAGATGCCTATTTCATACCACATCCGCCTCCCTAATACCGCCCCACTTCCACTGCTATTAACCCCTTGACTACCCAAAAAATTCTCCCACACTATTTTCAAGTAGTTTTGTCCCCAACAACCGTTTCCGGCTCTAATAAAGGGGTTAATAGTGCTGCAAATATGATATTACGGTGGACAATAGTAAATAGGACCAAATGTTGATAGCAAAAACCGGGGAATATTAAGGTTTTGGTGTCTGCAGTAGGTTCTATTGTGTCTACAGTAGGTCCTATTAACTACCAGGTATGGACCAAATACTGTTATTTAGCAAAAATAGGGGAATATATGAGGTTTTGGCGTCGACAGTAGGTCCTGTTGTGTCTACAGCAGTAGGTAACTATGGTCCCCCGTAATATGCTTCACATTTCGACGCGAGTCGACGAGGGAACAAAGGGCCGATGTCCTGTCGCGATAAAAATGCCCGGCCTGCACGGACCGTACTGGGGGGGGGGGGGGGAGCGTACTCATTTGTTGCTTGCCTCAGTCATTTGACCATTGACCACGCATCTCTTTCGAGACGGAGCAGGGGGGGATAGAGGGAACGAACCTAGCAGAGAGGATGAGGATAACGAGCGAGGCGGAGCAGTGGAATCGCGCGGAATGCGAACCGGCGGTTGGGGGGAGAAGAAAGAGCGGAGAGCCAAAGACGCCGAGGGAGAGGAGCCGGATTGAAAACGATGCGGCACGAAATGTCTTCAGGATCCTCCGGGGCGCCGGGGCGGAGCCAGGGGGCGGGACGCGCCCCGGTTCCACCCTGGGCGACAACCGGGGAGAGGTGGCGTGCGGGGTTTGCCGTGCGTCGCTCCAGCGCGGGCACCGAGTGGTACGTCTTCCATGCGGGCAAGGACGGCACGTGCTCGACTACTCGCGTTGCGTGGTCGAGACCCTTGCGAGAGGCGCGGTGACAACACCACTCCGCTGTCCACAAGCCAACTCCGTAGCGCGGCACACACCGAAGGGACACGCATCGAAGGCAGCGGTCCAAGCGAACCCGGGTCTTCGCAGTCAGGTCGAGCGAATGGGAAGGAGGGACCGGCTATAGGCGACGAGGACCTACTACCGTACGCGATCGAGGGTTCGTTGTGGTATACGATCAGGACCAGAACAGCTTGATTAAATGAGCATGGGGCCACCACTCGACGCCGTTTTACTGGATGATCTGCAGCAACTCTTCGCGCCAGGGACAGAGGTGCAGCCGCATTTGGCGAGCGCACACACGCGCCTAAGTGTCTTCAACTTGTTTGGCATCACCAACCACGCCACGGGAGAACACCGGCTGGGCCGAAGCTTGGCGATGCCGAAGCCGCTCCTCCTTATAAAGTTGTGGTATATTCTGCGGGTGGTCCTGCTGCTTCACTCACCGGACGACCGCATCAAGAGGCGATAGAGGTTCGCGTTGGTGGAGGGCGGCGACATGGTCCTCCTGCTCCGATGGATGATGGCGTGCACGAGGCGAGGGGATACAAAGGCAGCGGGTTGCCGGCCAAGAAGCTTCAGTGGAGGCGAAGCCTCGAAGTGTGTCGTCGGCGTGTCGTCGCGCGGGAGGGGTGAAAGTTGCAGCACACACTCGTCTGGCAAAGCCGTGCTCGACAGGCAACGGGGAGACGTGGGACACGCTGGTGACCAAATTCCCGCCGGAAGACCACACCGCTGCGTTGATGGCAGCGGCTGCCGCAGTGCTGGCGGGCGGTACAAAGGTAGACGAAGGAAGTGCTCCCCCGTTGCGCCCGGATGAGGAATACGCCCCCGAGGTGCTCTTCGGTATCATTAACTCCCGCAGCACTCCATCGGGTCTCGGAAATAAATGATTTCTAACGATGCGCGCACCACCTACAGTCCATCACCCACACCGACGTCAGGCAGGAGGAGTTCGGCAGGGGCATGGCAACAATCTGGAGGGAAATCGTCCGCGAGCCTGACGCGTTCCCGCCGGAATTCTGGCAACTCCTCTTACCGTCTCGCCTCACCGCGCTAGGGGGGGGTGTGGAGGCGGCTCATTACCGCGGGAGCTATGCGACAGCTAGACTCTAGTGGCGACCGCGGCTGGAGGAGGCCGATCGCGAGGTGAGGCAGTTTGGGGTCTCGTTGCCAGGAGGGGTGGGGCACGTGGGGCTGAGGGCACGAGCGCTGTAAGACACGGACAGCTGGATCGTTCTCACCGAGTGCTCCAACGCCTCCAACACCCTCAACAGGACGGCGGTGATTCAGGAGATGACCAACTGCGTGCCAGCGCTTACGCCGTTTGTGGCGAAATGGTTTGATGGGAGACCAGCTGATGTGATATTTCGTATTGCGGATGGACTCCAGGGAGACCAGAACGATCACGTGCTCCATCCAGTAGGGTCCGGCAGGGGGGCCCTATGGGGCCGGCGATGTTCTGCCTCGCATTGCGGCCGGGGCTGAAGTGTTGCCGTGAGGATTTTGAGGACGAAGAAGTGCAAGCCTTTGCATACATGGATGATATATCTCTCGGCCTTATGGGGGTCACGGCCAACACGGTTAGAGCTTTTTTCAGTACCTTCCTCCGGCGCGGACTATTAATAGACGGCATCGGCATCGTGGCCAACCCCACCTAGACCGTGGTGCTACCCACGAAAGAACACGCCTCTACGGCGGAGGACATTCCTGCAAAGTGTCGACGGCCGCATCGCTGAAGAAGGAGGGATGACGGTGGTGGGTGTCCCGATCGGCACAGAGGAGTACGTCGTTGAGCGCGCAGTGGGGGGTGTGAGGGACGGCGGCGGGGACCGCCTGGTGCGCTGCCTCGCTGATATGCCGGACAAGCAAGCGGCGGCCCTCATCGTCATCGAATTCGTCGGGCAGAGGAGAAGCTACCTTGAGCGTTTCTTGGATACGGGTGTGTCCATTGAAGCATGCAGGAGGGCTGACAACGGGGCGCTGTGGGCATACTTCGAAGTATGAAAAAATCGTCGAGGCGGCGGAGGCGTGCCCGACTGGCCAGCTGACATTGCAGCCTCATCAGCAAGCCCAAGAGCGCCTATCGATGGGGGCGGGAGGGTTAGAGTTGCCGTCGACGGAAGCGAGGAGAATGTCCGCTGCTACTGGGCGCATGGTCGGGATCTTACCGGAGGTTCCGGCGGACCTTACCGACCCGTTGGCAGACAGAGTGAGATTGAGAAGTGGGCTCCCTGAGTCGAGCATCATCGCCTCGCTAGGAACGAGCCTGAGAGAAATTCGGGACAAATGAGGGTCCCAAAGGAGAGCGGAGGCCAGCATCGTCCCTGTGTCTTGGCTGGACTGGGGCCTCGGCACAGAGGAGAACGCCTTCCCCATGGTCTGCAAAGGTTGACATGCCGGCGGCGCACGACGCGGTCACTACCGACTCCGGGAAACCCCTACAAGAATTGGGAAAGGTTGCCAACCCGAGACGGCACGCTTCGCACACAGCTTCCCTGGAACAACTGCCACAAATGGCACGCCCGGGGCAAGCGGACGACCCGCTAGGGGGAGAGTTAGAGCCTTCGCCAAGGCTCGCTACAGGAGTCTGTAGGGGGCTGGAGATACAGACTACCTTCGGGCGTGGCCAACGGACTCGCTCCGAGTCATACCTCCCTCGGGGTACGTGGGCATCGGCAAACGAGCGATGGAATTGAGGAGGATGTGGCGGCGAGGTGCCCCTGTTGCAATGCAGTCGATGTGGGCACCCGACACGCACTAATTTGCCCCAGAGCCCGAGCGCAGGTGGACCAATACCACCCACCAGTACCAGCCGTTTCTCCACGAGACTTGCCGCACCCTCAAGCGGTTTGAGGTCCCCCACCAAGTCGAAAGTGGGCAGCCCTTCACGGAGGTTCGGGACCCCAAGGATGGGCATCGTCGCCAGGAGAGGAGGTCTTCGGGACGCACCGAACCCGGAGTACCGCGACAAGGCCATCCTACTGTAACTCACGCAGATCCGCGAGTGCGGGTGCATCTGCGAGGTGGTAGCGGCTGACCTCGATGGGTCAGCTGACTATACCTCCGTGGCACGCAAGCGCCAACTCTACGCTCGTCCGGGACAAGTGTCCTTCGATGAGAGGAGCCACAAATTTTCCACCTCCGTGGTGGAAAGCTTTGGGCGGCTCGGGGGAGAAGGTTTCAGTAGCAGTTTCTTCGACCAGCTGGTGGCAAGTGTTGTGGGGGGGAAGGGATGGATGGTCTTTTGCTAGAAAGGAACTCTTCTGCAAAAAGCGCCTCTTGCGGATTTTCTCGGTAAATATACAGATAGCCATCTCCAGGAGGATCTCTAGGTTCAAACTCCAGTTGTGGCCCACGGATGCCAGGGGGTTAGGAGGAGCAGGCGGGGGGGGGGTGACAGACTCGCGCCCCGTGGCTTGGGGGTGGAGCCTGGATGTGGCCTAGAAGGCAAACACATGGGGTAGAGTTACATGCCATAAGAGAAAGTCATATACTAGGAAGAGCAACAAGAAGAGTAGGCCGATTTTAGGCTGGAGGCAAGTAGAGACAGTCAATGTAAATCGTTATTTAATATTTATGTTATCGAAAAACAAATGATTCCTTGTTTGGGTTTGTTTCCTTTGGGGTTTCTTCTTACTGGCTATGATCGGAATTTGAGCTGGATATTGTCTGAGGGAAAATATGATAGTTGTCTATACCTGGCATCATTCACAAACGATACCCGCCCGCCATGTTGATGGCGAATTAGGGGAGCTAGATGGTGCGTCGAGTGGTCGCCATGGAGAACGCTGCGTTCAACAACACCCGCGCAGTAATCAAAAACTGCCCAGTCTCACCGGCAGGAACTCGCGTCTGCCTTTCCTCTCGAACAAACCCGTTCTCGAAGTTTTCAAGACATGGCCCAGTCATCACGAACTCTGGGCATTGCTGATACCCCGATGGTCAATATCGTCGCTGCATGGACTTGGAAACAAGCGAACAAATATTTCTGGGGCGTGCTGTTTTTCACCACACCCGTCTCCCAACATCGTTGAGGCGTTCCAAGGCAAGCGGCCAGACGACGGAGCGGCACGGACAGGCGGCTTGGGAGGCTCTGAGCAAACAAGTACAACCGCCACACCAAGGGGACTGGAAGAGTGTGCCCCGAGAAGCTGGTCAACACGAAAATAGATTCTGGTCAGGGTTTCGTTCTGCGCGAATGCCGTGACCTCCTCGAGAGGGAAGACGGTGCACGATGGGCACGGTTAGAGAACACTATTTCCTGACATCTTCCTGCCAAACACGAGAGGGTGCGAAACTGCGAGCTTCGAGAAGCGGGACTTTGGACTGGACAACACCCGACACATGGTACACATCATGTACGTCGACAGTATATCGCGTCCTTCCTACTTTGAGCGCAAGCCGCGGCGTTGCCATGCAGGCGTCGGGGCACAACCGCAGCGACGTGCAGATCAACCCCTGCAAAGGCATTGGGCACCCCATACAAAGACTGCACCATCCTGAAGGCGATCGGGCATCGGCATGGGCCCAATCAGCGGGGCCAGCGCGCTCAACGCAAAAAGCACGCTTCTCGCCACGCAAAGACGTCGGACAGAGAAGCGATGAGAGACGGAAGCTGTAGTCACTGGGGCTCGTTCCACGGGTCTACTAGGCGTAGCGACGCGGATTGCCGCATCCAGCATCGCAGCAGACGTATTGACTGGAGCGCTAACTGCCCCACCCACTCGCGTTATCCTGCCACCGTCAGTGCACGTGACCTCCATTCGGGTTACGACCCTGAACACTCGATCTCGTTTACCGCGGCAAAAATGCCGACGGATTGGCGGACGAAGAAACGTTATGGCCATTCGGCCTCACGAATGAAGCCAGACGACAGCAACGGATTTTCATAGATTTCGGCGACGTCACCCGCGACGAGACTGGCGGTTGGACCTTGACAGTTGATGGAGGGCAAGTTCAGAAACCTGCGCTTCAAGAGAGCATCAAGGTCTGACGTCTATGATCCTTGCTCTGGGGATGTTGGTTGTAGTCTACTATCTGTGTCTTTCGTGCGGCAGCTCTCTGTACGCCTGAGTTATCTCAACAAAAACCAACGGACAGCCCACACTTTTTGGGGGCATCACCAATGCGGAGGACGAAACGTTTTTTTTCAAGACCGGTCCCACCGCGGGCCCTCAAGACGGCGGCGACGCCGCAAATGTGCTGGTGGATAGTGGAGCGTCGGGACACTGCTTCGACGGCGCCATCATCCCCAGATTGCGGGAGATACAGGAAAACCACCCTGGAGGTGTTAGATGTGTCACGAAAAATCCCAACCGCAGGGAGGAGGCAATCGGAAGGTGTTGCGCAGGGACTGCTCCGTGGCACTGGAATGTCATCTTCTTTGAGGCGCCATTTGCGCCTACTCCCGCCACCTTCCGAAGAAACCCCTGCGCAGATTATTCGGTGAAGCATGCCGGTAGCACTTTTCGGCCCCTAAAATATTTCTGACTCGGGGCTGCTCAGCTGAAGAGCTACCCGAATATGGTCGGAAGCCCTTTTTGTGTATTGTAGTTATTGCTGTTCGTTGGATACCTAGGCCATGAGATTGTTCGTCGCATTAGGAGTACAGTTTTCTCAAAAGCCAATTTCTGGGTGGGGTAAAGTGATTCCTCGCGTGAGGAGCCTCGGCGTACTCAGGTGTGCTGCTACCGGTGTACCGTGCGTCTGGGTCGATCAACGGAGTGGGCGACCACGAACTGCGTCACAGCCGACCGCTTTTTCTGCGCGGTCTTCGCGACTAAACGTCGGGTGCTGAGATCCCTCCTCTTCTTTTCCGCTGACCACATCTCCGAGGAGGGCGGGCTTTTGGCGAACCCGCAGGTGGCTGGACCATTGCATGCGGGTGCTACAGCACACTCCGTCGCGAGGCGCAATGGTAACGACCGTTCACGACATTCACAGCTATTCGTCGGGGGAGAAAGCGGAAATAATTCCGAACACTTCCAAGTTGCCCTTTCGGATGCGAGGTGGGGCTGGAGGGGCTGGCAGCGCCACCTTGCTTCGATCGCGTACGCACATCGAAATCAGACATACGAACAGATCGCGAGTCGTGTATGATATATGGTTTTGTGGTACTTCTTCATCCAGGAATTGGTTAAGGAAGACACGATAGGTATCCACTACGTGAGGACAGACGATAAACTTGCTGACATTGGCACGAAGTACCTAAATAAGCACAAGCACCGCCACCTCCTCAAGCTGATCAGTGAGTTCAGAGCCTGGAGTTAAAAGGCACGAAGGGTAAAGTGCTTGTTGGTTTTCTTCCCTTCATATTTCCGTGCGAAATGGGAGAATAACTTTGTTTCACTTGCTTTGGCTGGGGTACCAATACCAACTACCAGTAACATGCCACTTGGCTCCTAGCCCCCTGTCATCAGAAAACGCTTGGTGTAAGGTTGCCCTGTGTCATGTAAGAGATTTTTCGTGGGTTGGTATTTTATTGTAGTTGACAAACTTGACAGTGAAAGAGGAAACATGTCTGGGACGACGTTCTACTGCACAAGCTTTAGGTTTTTAGGATGGAAGAGGATACACCCTCGGCACGACAATCCATCAAGTACCGTATTCATTGAGACATTTGTCATTTTGCGTTGCGACTTGCATTGAGGGGGAGTGTTAAGAAATAGACAGAGCATAACCTATTAAGCCAATGGGTCGTAGAACAGAGTCCTCCAAATGTCTATTAAATATGCAAATGCGACACCCATGTACACACTGTACATGCTCAGCGCCAACACGCGTATCCAGAGGTGCAGAGTGACCATGGATTGCGGTTTAAATAGATATACCGTATTATGAATAACGAGAAATTCAGAAGACGCTTCAGCAGTAGTTTTGGAGTCTAGGATTTGCAGCGACAAGTCGTAGAGAGCGACAGAGAGAGACGTCACCATCAAGATTGGAGGAACTGGAGTGTTTGCATACCCCCACGTTCACTCTTCTTATCCGCATCTGATTTTCTCACAGGCGTTCGTCCTAAGCTTTGCTTGCCCCTGAGCGGCCCGTTTCAAGCATCAACACCTGTTCACATCCTCAACACAGCGTGTCTGCTCGTTCAGTCTAACGACTACCAGTGCCGAGCTTTGCAGCTAACTACGGGAGTGTCTTCGGGCGTTCTCAAGATTACTGTAGTGTCAACATTAAAGCCAATGGTATAACAATGCGAATAGTCTCCGTGTGAAGTATGGTTAAGGACCGAAATCCCCCTCCGTTGTAAAGCCAATACGTTAACCCCTGGCAGCATCCAGAGGACTCACCGACCCACACCCTTCACGGGCAATGTGAAAAACACATGCGGCATACGTACCACACAGCTTGAGAAGTTGAGTTGTCATAAGCCTTGATTCGGGTGGATAATAGGTTAACGTTTTTACCAGTAGCCCAACAAACTAATACCTTAACAAATAGCGTCGTCGGCAGGACGCAAATGAACCGCTTGTACCGTCAGGTGCGCATTAACGCTGCACAACGGGATTTTTCTCGGGGTAACGGCGAGCGTTTTCTGGCACCCGGCTACGGCTGTGTGCCGCGCGCTGACTGGCTGCGCCGCCACAGCACTATGGTGCTTCCCAACGGGGCCCATCTTTAGTATACAAAGGCGACGACGGTATGTAATGGAAGGCAGGCTCAAGAGGCAAAGTTCATCGTAGAGCAGGACTGTACGTGTGAGATTGGTTATTCGAGCGGGTGAGCTGCTGAGCAGCCTCCGCGGGATCGATGGGTGACGGGAATCGCAAGGTAAATGTGTAGGAGTGGGTTTTGAGGAGCCGTTTCTTCGATTCGTATTAGTTCGTGAAACCGGTGTTTCCCCGAATCTTCCATGTTTCTGCTCGTTATACGGCTCATCAGGGTGGGCTAGTGTTAATGGTGTTGTTTTGTATCGCCCTGGAAACCTGCAAAGGCCCAGGTTCAAGGATTTGGAAATACGGGGAAGGAATGACGTAACGCTTGGATGGCATTTGCGTACAGGAAAAACAGGGGACGAGTCAAGAGACGATAACCCCCTAGCTCAGAGACTTCCATCCACCTGGACTAGCTCACTACTTCAACAGATCTTCTATCGATAGAAGGGACACAGGTGAGTGACAGCGCGGGACCTACTTGACAGGCAAACCTGAGAGGGGATATGTGTGAGTCCCAAACATACGCATGCTACTGCTGTTGTGGTACATATTACAGGGCATCGATTACTGCTACTACTGCATTCAATGGATCGAACTCACAGCTGACGCACATATGATATTTGCTTTGGTTTCATAAACATAACCGAAACCGTACTATTACGGGGGACCATAGTAAATAGGATCAAATATTGTCAGCAAACATAGGGAAATATATAGGTTTTGGTGTCTACTGTAGGTTCTACTGTGTCTACAGTAGGTCCTATTAACCATGGACCCAATATTGTTAGCAAAAATGGGGAAACATGTATGTTTTGGTGTCTACAGTAGGTCCTATCGTGTCTACAGTAGGTCCTAATAACTATGGTCCCCCGTAATACTACAGTACTCAATACATCATATGATTCCAGGTACGACAAAATACCTGGTAGACTCTGTGTTTAAAGTCTGCTCTGTACTGTCTGTCTGGTGTGCGAATTTTAACCTCGGCCAACGGGTCGGACTGCTGTATACCTGGTAATATATACCAGAATATCATATGAGCCTCTGTCTGGTCTACGCTTTTAACCTCGGCCAACGGGTCGGACTAACAACAACAACGTGGAACGCGGATCCTGGAACCCACATCACACCGAACATGTTCAAGGGTACCCTAGATTACCACATATTCGAGAAAATAGGAAATGGTTGACACACCCTGTGCACGAGACAAATATAGCGAACCCTAACCTTAAGCCAATCAGACCCAATCAACCATTGGTTAGCATTAAGCCCTTTGTCTCGTAAACAGTGAGTGACAACCATTTTCTCGAAGCTCTACGTACGTACCGGTAACTGGAGGCCTGAAATGTTCAGGGGACGAGGGAGCGTCTGTTTTAAAAGAGTATAGACCAAGAGTATATATTACGAAGTATGTGTGTGTGTTCTTCACATTAAACTGTTTTTCTACTCCTCGACATCCAGCCCACCCATTGTCCGTGCTGATTCTTCACCCTCGTAGGAGAAACACGCTCTGTGGTCACAAGCTACGACACAGAGATAATGCATTACAAAAAATGCATCGTACAACGCACT
>JAYJME010002758.1:0-13154 GCA_036873775.1 Costaria costata | reverse complement strand
GTCGTAGAAGCAGACCTGTATGCACCCCCATGTGGATAGGTTTTGCGGGGTAGGCGATCCGAATAGTGTTTTATGATTTGTGTTGCGTGAAGCACAGAGCACTTCGTCGGAGTGACTAAAGCCCGGAGGCAAAAAATGGGGGTAGCCCCACTTCCGGAAGATCAGTCAGCGTAGCATGTGCTACAAAAGGATCCACCTTGGTTATTCTAAGTTTCCCTTGCCTGGGGAGGCTCGGTACCCCATACAAAACCCCAAGTTGAGAAATAATGTTAGCTTCAACTCATGAACCATCTAGTGGCCGAGATATACAAACGAGTAAGATAACGAAAACACAAATGGAATCCGGACGAGGTTTGGTCGAGGAGCTCCGTCGTTTGGGAACCAGTTACGCCAGAACGTGCTACCTCTGTCGTAGTACGCGTCGTATCTGACATGGAATATTACACGACACGCGATCGAGATATTCCTTGCAGCCATTGCTGATGACCACAGGATGTAGAAGAAAACAAGAATGAATCGCTGCTGCTCGCACCTCAACCGGTGACGGTACTGTCGCCCATAGGAACCTTAATTTGTATTGCATCGGATTGCATTGGTCTACAAACACAGTCCTCGCGCTTTTTACGATATGATAAAATACATGTGAAATAACCGACTGGCGATACTGGCGTTCCTATATTGACACAATCCACGCCAATAGGCTGACCACTATCGCAACCGGTGCCCACTGACGGCCACCTTGGATTGGGATACGTAACTATCGATCGGCATTGTCGACCGCAGTAGGAAGTGCGGGATATCCGTTGGCGGTCGTCGTCGGTGACAGTAGCTTTAGAGCAAAGTACAACAACACACTCTTCCTACAAGAATACG
This sequence comes from Costaria costata, assembly GCA_036873775.1. Taxonomy (NCBI): domain Eukaryota; class Phaeophyceae; order Laminariales; family Agaraceae; genus Costaria; species Costaria costata. The sequence continues at coordinate 12,281 of JAYJME010002758.1, read as the reverse complement.
TTCGGACTTAACCTATGGACGGATATAGCCATTACCGACGGCAATCGATCGATCATCCTGCCGATCGATTGCCTCTCCCGACGGAATATCGCCGTCCACTGCACCATACTGCACAGCTCTTGCAAGAGCTTTCGTAGATTTTCCAGGGTCTGATATCAGTCGCAAATTCCAACGCCACGGACGACTACCTACGTTTATTTCGCAAATTACACAAATTTTACACAGTAGATACATAAAGAGGAAGTTTACATAACGAAGGGACTGTATGTTTCGGTAGGGGGGCTCCCCCCAATTTGGCTTCCAAGAACAAAACCCTTAACCTACGACTTTAGTATATAGATATATAATACAATTCCATGGGGGTGCATATCGGCAAACCAACGAAAACCACAAAACCTAAACACTGCAAAGACCGAAGAGGGCACACGCGGCCGTACAGCACTGAGCACTTCAACTAGAAGGGCCTAAACGCTACCAACATTACCACGGGAGGTGTGCACATTGTTTTGCCTGAGATTCGCCACCAGGGGGGCTCTGTACCCCGTCTAAAAGTGAGAAGAATAGGATGAACCATCCCATGGAATATGTACAACTCGAAATACATTGCGGAACAAGAACCAAATATTGACGATGTTGGGTGGAGGAACTCCGTCGTTCATACACAACATTTAGACTCAACGTACTACCTCTACCTTAGCACGCATCCTACTACTCTACCGTGACGGGACTCGGAGATAAATTGGTGCTTCCCGACCTCTTCTTACCTTGTTATGGACTCTGCCATGCATCCGGTTTTGACGTTTGCGACGTATTGAAAGTTTGTATACACCCTACAAATATATTAAGTACCCCCCCCACGTCGTAGTTCGTTAACCAAGGCACCGCAGCGGCCGTACCCTAAACCAGCTTGTTCCAGCCAAAACAGCCGGATTCATTTAACGTCCGTCGTTCACGCAAGTGTCACAAAACGTTTGAACGTATTTGTGTTCTGCGATCCTCTGTCAAAACGATGACGAAGGGTGACTTGGTGTATTGTTTTGAATTTTGTGTTCAGTTATTCATGTGTTAGATATATTATATTGTACTTTGGCCTCGAGGAATACCAAGTCTACGTCGTACATAAAAACGAACGCGTGCACAACGCCGAGTTTATTGTTTAAACAACGGCGATAATATTGCTCCTTTTGGGCGAAAATAAGTCGATGCTTAACAACTTTGCTTGGAACTTCTTGGTTTTACTGAAATATCTTTTTTAGGCGATCTCGATGACGTGATATTGGGCCTACGCAGTCAGCGTCAGTAGTTCGTACGTCAACTGACATATTTTGCCTATATTCTTTGAAGCACGTGAAACCTGATTCGTTCAGAGAAATGTGAAAAAAAACAATATGTCTTCGTCCGGAAACGCCAACGACTACATATTTTTTCGAGGCCCGTGTATTGACGAGAAACAACGTTAGGCGGTCGATCCAGCATGAGGCCGTCCACAAGAAATTTAAAGGGATTTACCATACTCTCCCGTTGTTCGGACTGTTCAGAACTCTAACAGGCACCAAACCATGTTGCCTAAGGATATGTGTCAAGAGATATTCGTGAGGGATATGGTGCCGGGCGTTTAACTTTAATAAGGTCATAGACCCGCTCCGTATGTATCGCCGCCTTTTTTTTTGTCTGACACGAACTATACCGGTACCGGGAATCGGTCGGAGGGAATTCCTCTCACCTCATCGAACGGTTGTACAAGAACGCCAACCGAGATTCCTTAAGCCCTCCGTCTGCCAACCTTTCAAGGCCATTTTGGGTTATATGGTACATTCTCCCGTCGTTATAGTCGAACCTTTCGACACCCGTAACCCACCGAAGGACCTTTGTCCACTCAGAACAGGCAACCTAACGAACGAAGATCGGCATAACTTTGGCATGGCCATCTGGCAATGTGTACGTTCTGTTTATATCGTATTTCGGGTGGTAAGATCAAGCCAAAAACAGCAGATTTCTCCTTTAAAAGTTCACAATGTTCTTCGGAGAAAGATGCTGAATTTCTGCACACGTGTCCTATATATGCAGTTATGAACTTCTGGACACGTGTCCTTTATGCAGCTGGAGACCGTTTGACGGCCTTTGCATCAGATTCTCGGCAGATATATGAAACTAAAACTTTCTGTTTGCGATTTTGCTCTAAAATAATGGCCACCCATCTGGCGAAACTAACAATTTAAAACAATCACAGTTTGTTAACACCTTTAGAGCCAGAAACGGGTTTTGATGACACAAATACTTGGAAATAGTAAGGGGTACTATTTGAGGTAGCAAAAGGGTTAACATGTCAAAAGGCGCACCTTCCCGACAGGTGACAACTTTCAGCATCTATATCCTAACACAGAATGATCGTTTCGTTTACACAGTGGGAACTGTTTTTATTGGTTGAACTTCACTTCGAACTACTTGGGTCCTCATATCGTGGTGCTGTTGGCATACTGTCGACTTTGGGCGTGTTTTTACGATGTATGTGTGTGAATTAGTGCTGCGACATAACTCGAATGGGGTAGACGTTCGTTGGTAAATCCAGCATAATACTTTAGTATTTGTCCGCTCTTAAACTTAACAAAATTCTTGACCCATTTTTTTATCATAGTCCGTCACACCCGTATTGACTCAACGAAAAGAGGTTTGTGAGTAAGTGAGACGAACCTAAAGGGATGCCCTTCGCATTCACGTCTTAGATGTGCAACTCCCCCCACCGCGTATGGTCCTACGACTACGGCCGTGTATTATATGAGTAACCCCGCTCCCCAGCTCACACACATCAAGAGCCAAACACGAATACGAGACCGTAGGACTACAGTGTATCGTACGATGTGGCGAATATTCGGCCACGCACGAGTCTTACCCAGCGTCGGACGTTGTCTCTTTTGACACTGCTTTTCGAAATCTCGATCGGCATCCAAATCATATCATGTTACGTTGGGGATAGGGCAGTAGACGATCCCTTCATGTTGGACAAAGACAACCTTTCGGGTCATTTTGAGTGTAGCTTTGGATACCCCCAAGTTTTCTTCGACGCTTGTCGGGGTAGTCACCGCCTGTGAATGTTCTTGTCCAGAACTGCTTGTTTCGAGCTGGTGACGACCGACAATGTCTAGCACACGGTCAAAACCACATATTACGGGACCGAGGGGCGCCAGTTAAGGCGTTCACAAAGCTATAGCAACAACCCAAACCTAAGAGTACGCTAATTCATCACGAGTAACGATCGCGAGTTTTCACAGCGCCTTGTTTTTAAGGACTTCTTTCCTAAAGTCAGAAGCCAACCCTTACTTCGGTAAAACAGTGGGTATTTGCTATGGGAAAACGTGTTTCCGGCTTGTCTATTTGAAACAAAACTCCATCTCTGATCAGAAAGTATCAGATCCGCCGCTTAGCCACCGCACCAAGCCCCGAGTCGTGGCTGACAGACGCAGCGAAATCAACCAGTTTTCTGTGACCCTGCAACGTCGCAGTTGATACTTATGTACCCCAGGTTATGTTTGTGCATGCTAGCGTCCGGTCCATGGGGGGGGGGGGGGTCGAGACTACCTCCCGCGTGCATCAAGTCCCATGTGTACACAGTGAAATCAAAACTAAATATTGCTTTAAAACGTAAAAATATGTACAGGGTATTGAGTGTGTGGCAGGTTGGAATTATTGTTATCCCGTCTAAGAACGTTGTACCACTGACATCCTCGTACGAAGTACCACTGTGAATGCACGCTAAGCAATAGTGCTCCAAATGTAATCTGTATTATTACGCTCTTGGTGCAAGGATCTGCGCTGTTCACCGTAATACATTGATTGCTTTTCGGTATCAAACCGGCCCTTAGGCGGTCAACTATGGTATAGGCACTGTCAAGCTCATACGTTTATGGTACGGTCACCTCTTCATTCGTAAGTATCTTCAACGTTGCACGTAATACAATGTTATACTTTAGATTGTGTAGGTATGAGGCTTTAGGTCGCGTAGGTTCTCCGGTACTCTGCATGCTTATTGTCGCGTGTATTCATGATGGTAACGTTGACCGGAGAATCGATGGAGTGCGTTTAACATTGATTCGTGATTGTCTGCCGTGGTTTTGCAGGGGACAATATGATATGGCTGAGCATTGCCGTGTTGTAGGGAATTAGGTAAGTTGATTGAGGAATATGGCAGTTTCCCTCATAATCGGGATATTGTCGCACCCTTGGAGTGGCATTTTGGATACGTTTTAACCCTCAATAACTCAGGCCCAGCGACCGGAAAGGGTCAGACTCAATAATGCATATTTCGTTGGTTTAAATCGCAAGTAATCGTGTCACGGTGAGATCTGTGCATTCAACAAACATCAGCGTCAGTGGCGTTTTTCGTTGGGTGATTGATTAATGTAGTTATCGAATGGGCCACATTGATGCGAAACTGTTTTTTTAGAAGAAAATAGACGTACTACCTGCTCGTCCAATCGTTTGATGACTCCTCGACATCGGAGACTGTCACTTGCACATCAAATAACCCACTGGGCATAGCTTTGTGGGCGACCTAAACTGGGCTGCTGGTGAAGCCCACCGATATAGGCTATAATTTCATTTTAAGGCATGCAGATGGCTGGGGTGTCCAATACCTGTGCCTCTCAGAACTCCATACATTTAACGACTTCTCAGCACTTATTATGTGGGTAACCTTAATTTTGGGAAGCTCAATCTCATCAGATACAGTTGAGTTTGAGATGTCTCACACGTCACACACATTGAATACACGATCATAGGGAACGTCTGGCAAGCCTTGGCCGGTTTACTTAAGTCTAGACAGAGTTAAACACACTGACTGTGTATTTTCGTCATTTGTGTGTTTCTTACAATTAATTTCCCATGAATACAGTAACGTCTGAACTGATGGGAACATTTGTTCGGCGCAGAAAATTCTCGTCAAATACAGCTTTCTTTGGAAACTTCCAACGTGCGAATTCACTATTGCAGGAGCTTCTGCCCAGCGCGGGCAGTTGCTACACCCAGACTGTGTATGCTAGGCGCGTTAACGTTTACGATGACTCATATACTCAAGGCACAGCTCATTTCGGCTTGTTGCGGGTATCCTTCGTCCTAGGCGACTCAGCCTCGTCTGATTCAGTTCTTTTAGGAATGTATGACAGTGTAGAATGGCTACAATTCGACCTATTTGCAAGCGCGGGCCGAATCAATATTTCGATCGAGCAGGTCGTCCCCTGTGGTTCAGAAGTCGCCTCAAGCTCTCTGAGATTGGGAAGTCACGGTTTCTAACCCCGACGCAAGCGCATGGTGTTATTCTCGAATGACACCAACACTTATTGCAGTCAACGCTTATTAACAGCGTGGTTACGCAGAATTCGACGCGAGTCCACGAGGGAAGAACGTGCTGAGCTCTTCTCGCGAAAAAGGTTAATGCACGTACCGTAGTGGGGAGGGGGGAGAAGAATCTGCTTAGTGACCCTGCATCTCACTTTCTACGGAGGAAAAAGGACAAAGGCGAGTGAATACGAGAACGGCGAAGAAACATATGTAGGTATACCGATAGTCTAAACCTTCTGCTGTGTATTTCCGGGTCTTATTTCATCCCTGCACCATACTTCCTATACTCTCTACTATATGAATGATTTGTTGGAATCCTTCTTTCTGTGCGGCCCGAATTTCATTAGATTCACTTCACTGGGAGTTCTTTCATGCGACGGGTAAAATACAACAGGAACGTCCGGCACATGCTCGGCGTTTTCGTTTCTTAGATACAGCTCTAAACATTCTGACTGTATATTACGGCGCTAGAATGTTTCATTGATTTAATCTTTCCAGAAACAGCTCTAGTTTGAGCTGCAAATGTCAACAGTGCGGTGAGCTCGGTGGTGAAACCCTGTGTTGTGCCACGACCTGTTTTTTCAACGGAGAATGAGTGCAACCGGCTATGCCCGAATTCTTCTCGTGTACACGCTTTTATTTCCTCGAGCCTCCCTTGGCTTGGAGATTTCTCTCGCTTTTTTAATATGTCATGGCTTATGTTGCACATTTTCTGCTTCGAGTCCTACTTCGAACAGCAACGTTGGAGACTGTATCCCATGGCGGAGAAGTTGATGAAAAGCTTTGTCAATGCCGAGTGTCACTTTGTTGAACTCCCCCGTGTTAGTGCCATTTTTGGAGGCTGCACAACAAGTGCAAACAACGGGGTGCGAGTGTAGTAGCGAGTTTCGGACAAAAAACAAAACCCTGATCATCAGGGCCGGTACTCATGGTGCTTGCCTCCAGATATTCGTATTTTTCTCCATGGATGAAACTTACTCTGGGGCTTTTGAAGAGGCAAATCTTAAGTACGACGTGCCTCGTAGGCTCAACTCTATGTTGTTTCACGTATGCTTCGTACCTTCGAGCTCTGTGCCGATCAAACACACACGGCGTTGTACCGGTTAATCTCTAGTTTTCTCCCCACCGCTGCTCAGCGCCTGTTTCATTTTCTGCGAAACCATTTTTTCCGCACCTTCATCCAGGACGACGTTACGTGTCGTCCTTTGCCAGGTGTTCTGTCTGCGAGACGAGCATCTACGTCGCCTTATTTGCTTCGTTCATCTGAGATGGTTCTTCTTCCCCCATGCGACTTTGTCGCAGGCACTAGACGACGATTGTCTAGATACGATGGCGAGCCCCGTCGCCGAACGGGTTGGCGAGTGGGCGCACGTCTGGGATATCTTCACCTTCCATGCCGCCCTCATAACCGTCGCCCAGCGTGACATTGCTTGTTTCCATTATCTAATCCAGTGCGAGAACCCTTCAACTCCTCCTGCATGCCACTTCCTGGAATGACTGGTGTCAATCGCAGGCAGACAAGGTGAATTACCTTCCTCGTATTGTTTCGCCACCAAACCATTACCAAGCACCGACGTCATGGAGGTGTTGGCCAGGCAGTCCTTCCGCATTCCCCTCTGGCGTCAAGTCAACGTCCGCTCGGGCTGCCCGTGTGCCTGTGATATATACTCGGAGCATAACCCCCGAACAGTGTTTTGCATATATGGGGATACTGTGTTTGGACCCCTCACCTTGAGCTAGGCCTGTGCCCAAGAAATGCTTTAGCCGTCAACGTATTTTGATATGGGGAGACTTCAACAGAAATGGGACAAAATATTTTCTGAGCAAGATATGTTTGAGTTTCGATTTTTCCGATTCTGTCGAATACCTGAATATTTCCCAGTCGCAGCCCTGCCTCTTTTTCTCCGTGGAGCCACTATGGAACGTGTAAGCTAGGCAACCTGTCCGTAGTCAACGTTCTGTAAAAATTGTTGCTGCTAGCTAAAAGCAGAAACAACAAGCAGAACAGCTGTGTCCAGTATAGTCTTGTATACGTACACCAGAACAAAGAAACGTAGTGAAACATGGTTACATATAGGTAACACGGATGAAATCACACCCCGGTGATAACTTTGTGACCTTTAATGATATCATCGCCGGGGGTGCTTTTATAGAGGGGTGTGCTATTTAGCGTGGCCCCGGTGATAAGCGACATGCAGAGGAGCCCCGACGCTCAGAAGTGTGATAACAAGGGCGTTGATATTGAGGGGGTGTGATAACAAGACGTCGGTTGCTATCGAGTGCGAACAGACTCGTCCAGATGACAGGGGGTGTGATAACGAGGACGTGTTGTGGCGGTTGCTTTGATCACCATGAAGTCAAACCAGACTCCGGCAAGAGGGCACTTGATGTGACAATAAGGGGGGAAGTGTTACAGGTGATGAGTGACCAAGGGCGTGTGTTAACAAAGGGTGTGCTAGGGCATGAGAGGCCTTGGTCTGAAACCATTTTGTGCTTCCATGCCCACGCAATGCCGGTGATAGCAAGGCCCACCCATAAAGGCCGGGGACGGCAGCAAAACAAACTTCTTTTTGCGATACTGGACAAGGGTTACCAGTACCACATTCGGTGATAAAATCCCGAGGATTGCACTTCAGAGGCCTTGTCCCACGGAAAACGTAACTGCTGACATCTTTACGTGAAGCATGTTCATCTTACCGACACCCCGCGCAAAGAATACTGGTGCAATAACAACATAGCGGTGCGCACCTGTTTGGAAGGATAAGTTCCGTAGTCCGCCACAAACCTATCGTGCTACCGTATCCGTACCAGTTGTCGCCATCAAACGAAACGTAAAAACGCAATCAACTCTCATTCAGGCTATTTTATTAGTATACATACAATACATGAAATAATATAATTTGGCAAAAGCCAAACTTAGGTATATCTACAGTAGGCTATTTGAGCTGTTTATAGGTACACTGGGAACCTCACTCCGCATAAGGCTTCCCGGATCCGCCCGTGATTGCCCTACGCTGCATCGTACCTAGGATTGGCTCAAAAGGCGTATTTACCTACCAGGGTACACCTATTGACGGCTACTCATCTTCCCGATCACCTGTTATTAGCTTGAAGTGTACCTATGAATGGCTGGTTCGGCTCTTGTTTGTCTAATGTAAAATAGACAGGCGGCCGCACCGAAGCCGGGACGGTAAACCAACTGACCTCTCCTGTCAAGGGAACCGACAGAATAGACGGCAAAACTGGGACGAACGCAGGTGACACATGAGACAACACAGGTCAAACCGAACGGCCGAACCGCTCTTGATTTCTTACCTGTTCACGTATCGGACGTTCGTATGGTTCTTCGTGAAGGTCAGCATATTTGGTGTTCTTCACTGTGGCCCCTTCGCTTTTAACAGAGGTGGAGACACTCTTGCGGTAGTATAGAACAGCTGGTTGGTAAACTGTCCTATAGGGTAGGGTAAATTACTCTCTTGTTGATTGATCCACCGCCGCCACGCCTCATCATGCAGCAGCTAACTCACCACCACCACTGACACTCATGGCTTACACCTACCGAAGACCGTGGTACAGTGGGCTGGGCACCGCGGCCCTGCTAGACATACTCAGCAGAGATTGTGCCCGTTACGTTTTGGCGAAACAGTACCACCAGTTACGGTCGACTAGCGATATTCCACCCAATACTCTTAGTAGTTGTCAGGGATCCTTAGGGACACTATTTATAGACCTCTATCATTAAGGCCTTCGCTGTGGCCCATACAGCCGTGTAGATACAACGCCAATAGTCTCACCTTGATAGGACTCCGAGGGCTTGTCCGTCGTAGGCTTCAGCCCTCCCTTGCAGAGCCACAGGTATTAAACACCTCCATTGCAGGACGGGCTTTGCCAGTATACGAGCGGATCCCACTCTGCCATTACCCCGCCATGCTCTGATGCACGCTACGTATACAAATACACACAGGACACGTTGTAGTTGCGTACCACGCCAAAGTTTGGTAAACGTTCCAACTCTTAAGCGTACGTTAACACTCTGTGCACTTATTTACCGAACATAACCCTGTTCTGCAGCCAAGTATCCAAGTATATATTGCACTGTGTACTGGAGTTAGTTGCGGTCTAATGGCGATGCGTTACATTTCGTTCATCATGGCGTTGTCCAATGCATTTTTGTAATGCACTACACTATATCTGTGTCGTAGTTTTTATCAACAAAGCGTGCACCTCCAAAAGTGTGAAAAATCAAGACGGACAACGATTGTTCGTGCGGGATAGAGTTTATTCGCACCGGCCGATTTACCGTAGAGACAACATGGATGATTTGACGGTGTGCGTATCGCTAAAGGTGTGAGTGCCATGTGAGTCAGGAAGATATTGCTTACGATGCGGCGCGGACGGTGTGTGCATATATAGGGTAAGTCGACTCGTGTGGACTGTATTTATACGAAACCATTCATTTCCTCATTAGTCGGTACTACTTCTGGTGTGATTACCACATGTTTAAACACTATTTTTGATTTATAGTTCGTGGGAAAGGTACACGAATCTTGATGTCCAACAGGATAATCGGTTTGTATTTCTTTGGGCCACTTGCCTTTGACGTCATTACTGCGGTGTGTTGAAATCATGTCGACTTGTATCCATGCATTTAGACCGAAACTGCTAAGATAAACGTATCCGTGGTCCGTCCATATTTTTCATCCTCTAGGAGATGCACACGCTGTGGTCACAAGCTACGACACAGAGATAGTACATTTTTTTCAGCAATGCATTGGACACTACGCAATGTTGAATGAAGTGTTACATAGTGCCATTTGACCGCAACTAACTGCACTACAAAATGCTGTGTATTCTTAGATACGCGCCGGCAGAGCAGGGGTGTGTTCGGTGTATACGTGTACACAGTGTTAGTATACGCTTAAAGGTTCTAACGTTTCCCAACCTTTGGCGCGGTAGGCAACAACAACGGGAACTGTGCGTATTTTAATTCGTAGCGTGCATCAGAGTATTACCGGGGTAACGTCAGAGTGAGATCCGCTCGTATACCTGCAAAGACCGTCCTGTAATGGAGGTGTTTAATACCTGTGGCTCTGCAAGGGAGGGCCGAAGCATAGGGCTGACAAGCCCTCGGAGCCCTATCAATGTGATACTTTTGGCGTTGTATCTACACTGCTGTATGGGCCACAGCGAAGGCCTTGAAAATAGAGGTCTATTAATAGTGTCCCTAAGGATCCCTGACCACTACTAGGCTAGCATAAGGTCGCATACCGTCAGTTGTCCCTAACTGGTGCTACTGTTTCGAAAAACATAACGGACACAATCTCTGCTGCGTATGTGTAGCAGGGCCGCGGTGCCCAGCCCACTGTACCACTGCCTTTGGTAAGGCTTAACCATGAGTGTCGGTGGTGGGGAGGAGTTAGCTGCTGCATGATGAGGCATGGCGGCGGTGGATCAATCAACAAGAGAGTAATTTACCACTACACCATAGGGCAGTTTACAACCCTACTGTACTATATTACCGCAAGAGTGTCTCCACCTCTGTTAAGAGCGAAGGAGCCACAGTTAAGAACACCAAATATGCTGAACTTCAGGAAGAGCCATACGAACTTCCGCTATGTGGACATGAAAGAAATCCAGAGTGGTTCGGCCGTTCGGATTGACCTGTTTTGTCTCGTGTGTCACCTGCGTTCGTCCAAGTTTTTACGTGTATTCAGTCTGTTCCCTTGGCAGGAGAGGTCAGTTGTTTAACCGTCCCGGGTTTGGTGCGGCCGCCTGCCTATTTTCATTAGCCAAACAAGGCAAAACCGGCCCGTCATAGGTACACTTCAACCAATAACAGGTTACCGGGAAGTTGAATAGCCGTCAATACATGTACCTACCTACCTATTTCTTTTGGGCCAATCCTAGGTACGATGCAGCGTAGGCCAATCACGGGCGGGCCCGGGAAGCCTTGACCGGAGTGCGATACCCAGTGTACCTATAAACAGCTTAAATAGCCTACTGTAGGTATCCCCATGTTTGATTTTTTCCCGTTACATTTTTTCAAACAATATTTAGAATATTCCTTATACTATATCCGACACTAACTACTGGACTTGTGTGATCTTCACGTTAAATCGTTCTTTTACTCGTCAACATACCACCCAACTATAGTGGCCGTGCCGATTCTTTGCCCAAGAAGAAACACGCTCTGTGATCACAAGCTACGACAGAGATAGTACGCAGCAAGAATGCCTTCGATAACGGTCTGTCATGCCATCATACTACTGGAGTAGCATACAACATACGTGCATACGCCAGCAACTGGCATACATCAAAAGAGATAAAACGAAAGGAAGAAAAGCTAAATAAGAGAACGAACAAAAGTCAAGATAATCAATAGGAAAATATACTGAAGGGCACAACTAAGAAGTAGTCTAAAACTGCAGGAGACCCATATTTGACAGTGTATACCATACACCCCCGGTGATGATATCATGGGTTTTGGAATGTTATCACCCGCGGTGGTATACCGTGGGGGTGTGGTATACACCGTACCCCCGGGAATAAAGTGGGTGGTCGTTGGGGTTAATAGATTATTCACCACTCCGGGTGGTATACCGTAGGGATTTGATAACATGGGGTGTTATAACAGTGGTTTCAAACGAGTCTTGGTGCCATATTCTAGGCAGACGGGGGTGAGCTCCATCGCCGATCTTCTGACGACCTGGCACAAGACTGGAGAGGGAAGGAAGCGGATACTTTCTCGGTTCTTTCTGACCCCAGGCGAATCGCAATGGGTCGAGAGTGTGTCGCAAACGCTCGGACCTTGTGCTTACTGATGAGGTGCCTCGTAGTCTGTAGGGTGGTGCTGGGACAGGCTCAAAGCTAGGCACTCATGATGTAGAAACGCAAAGGGTATATATATATTATTCGTCGTACAAACGGTAGAACATAGAGCACATGAA